>PRKT01000265.1:24098-48567 GCA_003671525.1 Saccostrea glomerata | reverse complement strand
CCCCGATTTTGCTTGTTATTTTTGCGTTTTGGGGGGGGGGGGATTTTTATCCGCCCCTAAACTTGCACGCAGAATACTAGTTCCAAATACAAGCACTTCTCCCATTTTAGACACATGCAATTTATCCAGATTGCCTACAGTCTTTCAGAAAACTCGCATTGTTTTAAAATATAATTATATGAAATTGAATGTACGTATCCAGTTAAGTCTCGCATTCAATTTAACTTTAAAGTTCAGGGAATAATTGATCAAGCACCAGAAGACGGGTCTAATCTATTTTACTAGATCTTTATCTTAATGTGAAATTGACTCTGAAATGCTTGTTTTATGGGAAAAGTGCGCAGAGTCACATGCAAAGTAAATATGTAACATGCCAGATTTATATCTGCTCTGCATATGCACTTTTATATATAAAAGTATTAAATTTATTGCAAATTAAGTGCAGATAATTTTTATAATTAACTGTTGTTCAAGTACTAATTTTTATTACTATTAATTCGTAATATTCGTAACGCAAAATGATAAAAAATCAGAAAAATCACAAAGGGTGATTTTTACCATATTGCTTTTCCCCATAAAATTTATCGGGCTTGGCATGTTTTTCTAAAAGTTTTTATTACACTTTTGGCACCAAGCTAACATATTCTGAAATTTCTTTTCATCTGTAAACCATTACTGAGTGTGGTATGTCCATATTTGTAATTTTATTGAAGTGTTTTAAACTATTTTCCAAGTTGGTTTCATTTTCCAAATCTAAGGAGAAAAAAAAATCAAAGAATTATCCACTTTTCCAAACCTTTGATATGATATTTACCTTCCTCCAAAGAAAAAAATTGTTTGTATCATCTGTTCTTAAAGTCAATATCAGATACATCTGAAGTCAATTTCATAGGAACCTTTTGAACAACAATTAATTTCTTTGACCCTCCCCTAATTGACGTTGAGAATAATTGTTATGGGCATATATTTATTTTTGAAAGCAGTTGAGGTTTCATTCTGGACAACAGAATACATATCGTTGATTGAAGTCAATAAAGTCAATATCAAATACATCTGAAGTCAATTTCAGAGGAACCCTTTGAACAACAATTAGTTTCTTTGACCCTCCCCTAATTGACGTTGAGAATAATTGTTATGGGCATATATTTATTCTTGAAAGCAGTTGAGGTTTCATTCTGGACAACGGAATACATATCGATGATTGAAATATTTAATCGAAGACTGATGCTACTTTTGGAAACACTCGGCTTCATAATCTCCTTAACAGTGTCATTTTCCATGAGCCATTCTAAATTTAGAATCTGAATCCATCAACATTATTGCCTTTGCATTCCCTCTTTCTATCTGTCTATGGGATTCGGACAATATTTTGCGTATTTTGTGGTTAACCAAGAAATTTTTTTAACTTCTTTGCGTTAAAGGTAATTCATTGGTACTTGGTAATCCTTACGAAAATGGCGGGAATCAGATACAGAAAGTATAAATATATCATGCGACATGAGTTTCTTCAGTTTGATAATGGCATCCTATCTTCAAATAGCAGGTCTTTACAGCATTTTATTTAACATTCTTCGGTTTGGTAAGTACTGCCTTATTCAGGCACATTTTTTTCCTTTTTAAACACTTGGCATTTATGAATTTATATATCTAAAAAAATTCTTAATAATAGAAAGAGATGATCATTATTGAATTATTTTTTCCACTGTCAGGATAAGGATTCTTATACAATTTTAACAAGATTTGACTGAACAATTGTATCGCTGAAACATAAGCACTGAATATAAAAAAAATTACAGGTACTCAATGAGTAGTGATTTTGATTTCAACTTTTATGATAAGTTAATAGTTACATGTTTCCTCTTAAATTAGTGCTTCCAAAGAGAAGCTAACCCGTTTCAAAGAGAGAAATTCAATATAAAATAGAACAAAATGCATGTATTTATACTTGACAGTGTTCTTTAAATATCATAAGCTCTCAGAACTTCTATCGATATTAAATGTTAACAATAAATCAAATAAACCAAGAACTTTTCTTTCATTCTCTTGTAGGCCATGGAAAGTCATTTTCTGCATTGCTTCCAAATCGTCTGATCATAGGCGGAAATGACGCAAAGAGATATACGTGGCCTTGGCAAGCTGGGATTCTGATAGCAGACGACTTTATATGTGGCGGCACTCTAATAGAATATGATGTCGTACTAACTGCTGCGCATTGTCTGTTGGGGAGAAGGTTAAGAATATTTAAAGAACCCGTTCGTCAATATTATTTTGAAAATATTTAATAAATGAAGTGCTTTTCTTTAAAATAATACCTGTTTTTTCAGTATTGATGTATATAAAGTGGTGGTTGGAGAGTATGATAGGTCAATCACTGAAGGTGCAGAACAGTTCATACAAGTTTCCGGATTTCAAGTTGTAAGTTTCATTCTTTGCATGCCTTGAGTAGTACAAGATAAATTGCATTTAGGCTATCAGTTACTTAAAATTAGATTCAAGTATGTGCTTTTTTTTCTTTGGACTAATTTTAGTTAAATAAGCATATTCTTTTAAATCTCTAAAAAAGAAAGAAATAAAAGACTTTAGATGGTCAGTTTTGTTCCTTTTTGCCTTCACCTTTATTTAAATCATTACATATTTTTCATTTTATGACATCATTGAGAAATTATGAATATAAAAGAGTTATGCCTCCAAACTTATTTATTTCTCAAATATGAACATAAAAGATCTATATTTGTTTTTTTTTTTCGTGATTAAAAAAGTTTGAATTACATATCTCAAAGAAAATAAAGGAAAAAAAATTAAGAAATATACCTTATCCCAATTTTTACCTTCAATCAACAGCATCCAGATTTCAAAGGGAACTTTCTTGGTGGATTTGATGTGGCGTTGTTGTATTTAGCGAGGAACGCTAGTAATAGCAGAAACGTTAAGCCCATTAGGATAGCTGAAGAAGGAGACATGGAAAAATCAAAGATGTCGAAATATAGGTGTATAATTACGGGCTGGGGAGTCAAAAGTACGGGTAAGATATACTGTGAACGTATTACATTTGGCTGCGTCTTCTTTTTAGCAATTTTGGCGGAAAGCAACCTCCGCTAATTCAAGTACAACACTTAATGTCTTGCACTTATACATATAAAGAAGAAAATTAAGATATGCGTTAAATCAAATCCATGATAACTTGTTTAAAATCCAATTTCCGCCAAATATCGTACACGCTTAAGATAATACATTTACAGTAATTTTCTCAAATAATTTGGGGTTAAAAGTGAGGGTAAGGTCACGTTTTCATGGGGGTTTATAGTGTGGGTAAATGCTTGTTTAAAGAAACTCATTATCTGGAATGGATAGCTTTGTTTGACAAAGTTTCAATGTGAAGAAATAGTGCTCCTTGTGATGACTTTCAGATTCTTAATTTCATGACCCAACATTTTCAAAACAAAATTTCAAATAATCTTTTTATCAGAGTACTGTAAGGATGATTCCTATAAATATAGACAAAAACTGTAATTGCGTTTCCAACGATTAAAACACGGTAAATTGTATTGCAAAATTTGTTCCAACTTCATAGCCAGTGAGGTAAATAGAACAGAATGTCACATAAATGTAAAATTAATGCGTTTTATCTGAAATTTTCTGTACATGCATATTTTTCTATTAGATCAAAAAAGAGAGTTACTGGCTAATAAACTTCAAGAAGCAGAGATTGAAGCCATTAGCAACAAGAAATGCAACTCAAAGCGCTATTGGAATGGACTGGTGAAGGACACCAATATATGTGCATTTTACAAGAACACTGCAGCATGCGAGGTAAATTTTGTCCTCTTTAAAATTTTTTCCTCTTATTTTATGCATTTAGATACATGAATGATTATCGAAATAAAAAAAAATAACTAAGCTTAATTTTATAGTTGTTAACCTATTATCTTGAGATATAAAGTATATTTTACGAAATCTAACGACAGTTTATGACGTTAATCGTATTTACGTCACTTATCCATGCATAAACTTCGCCTACGATGAAAAAGGTTTTGTAAGAGCAAAAAATTTTATTTGATAAATACAGTTTTAGGATTATTAAGTCTGAACATAAGTTCAAGAATGTTAATTATGGCTCAGTTTTGTTTAATATTGCATTTCTTCAAGAAATCTTTACAACATATGCTGTCAATTGCGATACCTAATTGATTTGAAGGTCGCATATGTAATGCAATACTTGATTTCCTCTGAGCTCTAGAATATTAATTAGTAGTTGTAGTCTAAGTGGTACATATATGTTACTTCAAATATGACCGGTATCAAGTTAATTTCCAAAATTTAGACAATAAACTTTTAATTATTGAAGAATATTCTCTTCAGAAATATAGACAGCTCCTTAACCCACTTCACTAAAGAGAATAATTTAAGACATCTCTAATCCTGTTTATCGTTTTTGTTGTACCTAACAGTTTATTCTAAAAAGACATGACTTTTTATGTTAAAATTTTACTGGCGAACCAAGGCAAAATAGAAGCTCTGTTTGTTTCCAAAATTCATAGCAGAAGACATGTTAAGGTCGCATATGTTATCCTATATTTTTGATTTCCTATAAGCTATCGAATTTTAGACAATAAACTTTTTAATCATTGAAGAATATTCTCTTCAGAGACGTGGAAAGCTCCTACACCCACTTCACGAAAGATCCTGTTTATCGTATTTGCTGTACATAACAGTTTATCCCAAAGAAGCATGTCTTTTTATTTAAAAAAATCATCTCATACTGCAAAAATGGCATGTATAAATATTTATTGTTTGTTCTGGAAGGGGGACAGTGGATCACCACTGGTTTGTAAGTGGAGCGGATCATTTGTTTTGGTGGGTGTCACGTCTTGGGGGTCCAGCACATGCAGGAATTACCCTACTGTATTCACCAACGTTGCCAAAATTAGCTACTGGATTAAAGCAGTGGTAAAATCGCGGAGAGAAACAAATTGTGCAAAGGAAAACACTAGTGCTGTTTATGGGTAAATTTTATTTTCTCAAACTAGGATTAAAAATTGACATCATATAAACTTCATATACAGAGAGATCGAAATCTACGACAATTTTCTCTAGATGAGAAATGCTGTGACAGAAAATAATAAACAAGTTACAAAAGCTCATTGTTTTATGTGTTCTTTTATCTTAACAGAACCCGAGAGCTTAATGACAATTTAGATAACAACTTCCTACTTAATCAAAGATAAAATCCAACTCTTAAGAATGTCCACACTATAGAAAGTTTAATACATTTGTGTCAATTATTTTTTTTAAAATCATTTACTTTATCATTGTGACCTTGAATTTTAAAAAAAAGTTGATTTCGAATTTTATAATATTAATTTTGTAATGAAACCAATGTTATGAGACTTTATTACGCTTTAGTTAAAATATACACGTGTGACACTTAGGTTACTGTTTGATTTGCACGAGTAAACACAAAATAAGCCTTACAGGTAAAAGCCACAGTCATATGACGCGGTGGGAAAATATGTCATGGGTTCAGTTTCTATATATACATGCATACATTTTAGTTCGGATACTCCTCAACTTTTGACCAGGAAATTCACATTTAATTACTATTCCATTTCAAATAAATTAATAAACCATAGATACTTAAGATGTACTCTATAAATGGATATTGCTTCGATTTTTTTTATCAGCCAATTGTGGCGTTTGTCAATATCAACAAAATATTTATACGAGCAAAGTCAGAAATTTTTTAACAATTTATTTTTCTTATAAAGTTTGACTTAACTAAAATAAAAATGTTTCTGTACAATTTCTGCTAGTCATATGAACTAAGTAAATACGATTTCAATGACAATTTAATGTGGTTGTCCAACATGAATGGGGAATCTTCAAGGCCGCTCTCGTTGCACGATGGTCATGTGATGGCATTGAGCGTCGTTATATTGGAAGAAAGCTAGATTTTATTCTGATCGTAAGAATGATACACTAATGTCAGCACATTAGCACGAAAGGTAAGTGTATACTTGTTTTTATTTTTAATTCAGAATATTTTAAATTCAGAAATAAAAGAAATAGCAAACAAGTATATTTTATTTTTCTTTGTATTTCCAAAACGAAAACTTTTAAAATTGTAATTCATCTTCAACAAGCAAAAGCAAGAGTAAATCATTCGTTTAAACGTTTAATTTTTTTCGCATTTTCTGTTGATGCATTTTTTTCTTAATAGTTGTCTATTTTGTTTTTTTTCACTCATTGACTGTATACTTGCAGGCAAACGGGATAAAATTCGGTCTCTCATAGATAATTTTTAACCATGTATTATTGTGGAGAATATAATTTTACGGACATCTGGGTGGACAATGGCCTTAATAGGTGTTTTTACGAGACTGTATGGTCCATCATACTGGTAGCATTTATGACCATCGCAGGATCAGGACAATTAGCAACTTTTACCAAATATGGAAGGAGAATTGAATCGGACTTCAAACCAAGTGCTATTGGAATGGTTCTTCAGATCACGATAATTGTTCTCTTAATGAACGAAGTGATGATTCACGTAATACTTCACGACACTACTATTGGAAACAGGGATTTATCAGGGTTCCATGTTGTGGTGTTGTTCAGCATGTTTTACGTTTGGTCCTTCTGTCTGAGACTGATTGTGTTAGAAAGGAATCAGACATTGCCCCGATTTGTCAAAGGCCATGGATTTGTAGTACTGATGTTCTGGACTTTGGTTTTTGTCAAAGAGAGTCTGTATTTTGTTTCTTGGAACAGCAAGATATACTGGTGGAATGAAGAAACGTAAGAAAATTGGTTTAAGCAATGAATTTATTATATCTCATTTATCCATCAACATTGAAAGGTATTTGTACATTTGTGTTTTTTTGTGTTGCAGAGTCTCCAAAAAAGTGGAATTCGGACTATGGCTCGTCCGGTATATTGGAATAATCTGTTTAATGATTCTTGGCTTCTTGGCCCCAAGTATGCCAAAGAACAGCGCTCACTTAACTACAAGCATTAGAAAGGTAAGACACAAGTCAACAAATTATAAATTTAAAAAAAAGCATCGAAAATACCAGAAAAAAACATTTGCAATGGTTTTATTTCTATAATAGGAACCGAAATCAAAGCGTAAAGAATCATCTTGGGGAAGCATGATGGATAACATAAAAATGATGATTCCAATTGTCTGGCCGACAGGAAGTATTTGGCGCCAGATGTTGGTGCTGTTCTGTTTCGTCATTCTTGTTTCTGGACGTGTTGTAAACCTTTTTGTTCCAGAATACACAAAACTTATAGGTAAGTCGAATACCAAATAACATACATTCTACCATGAAATCTCAATTCAAAGAGCCTTAGATCTAGACAGTCAGGAATTCCCGGACCCCGATCAACTTAGCCATGATAATGTCGGGGTGCACATTTTGAATAAAATGAATATTTGTACCCAAATCACATGGTATCTGCTTTTGATTGCAATTTTAATGTTTCTTTCAGTCGACAGTTTGACCCCATATAAGGACGAGTCAGGTCAAGTGATTTCGCCAGTCTTCAGATGGGACTTGATTCTCTTGTATTGTCTACTGCTGTTTATGAGGGGAGGTGGAACAGGTGAATTTTATAAACTAGTAAAACCTTTACTATTGTTTCTTAAGGTCACCCGCATAACATAGTGACAAGAACGTCTGCTTTAGAGTCGTGGAGTAAGGATTTGATTCTTACTTCGCGGGTTCAACCTCCGGATGAGAAAGTATAAACCGAGGTCCCTTGTCGCAGTAGGTGCTGGCACAAAAGATCCCATGTTGCTCAATGGCCCTGAGTGCGTTTAGGTCTAATCTTGTTGAACAATTCTCGAGAGGGACAGTAAACAAAAAACAAACAATCCAAAATAAGATTACAATGAAAGACAAAGTTGCAAAGTAATACAGACACATAATAATTTACTATGTTCGGTTCACGCTAGAATGACCAGAGGCCATAGACAGATGATTATGAATGCATAAGTATCTCAAGGCGGCACGATAGAAAATGTTGCGTAAATCATTTTTCTGTCTTGTAACAATAATTCTGCATTATGTTTTTGCACCTTTAAGAGTATTTACATTAGCTACAAGATGCACATGAATGACAAGATTTTGCTTACGAAGCATACAATTACAAATGTAAACAGCATTAATCGAAAATGAATCGTAAGATTATGATTAAATGTCCAAAAGAAAGAATAAAGATTTTCTTTAATTGTAAAAAAAAACAACAACAACATAAAAATGTACACAGTGTGTAATTGGAAAGAAAAATATCATATAAACAAATAGTTAAACAAAAGATACGACTACGTTAACAATTTTATTAAAGTGTTAAAACTGATGATTGATATTTCTCTTTGTAGAATTTATTCGCTCTCTTAATTTATGCAACGATACAACGATAAAGATTTTCTTTAATTGTAAAAAAAAACAACATAAAAATGTATACAGTGTGTAATTGGAAAGAAAAATATCATATAAACAAATAGTTAAACAAAAGATACGACTGCGTTAACAATTTTTTTAAAGTGTTAAAACTGATGATTGATATTTCTCTTTGTAGAATTTATTCGCTCTCTTAATTTATGCAACGATATCAGTCTGAATGCAACGAGGTTTTGTATAATTCAGACAGTTCTAAAATACTTCATAAATTTAAGCACCATTCTACTGGAGTACTGTACACATATGAACATGATCATTGTTTGATCTTCTTTTTCACGATTCCAGATGCTTTCATTTAGGCACAGGGGCATCTTACCCACTCTGTTCTCTATTTCACATATAAAAATACACAAGGGAAGAATCGAAAGTAGCACACGATTTTTAAAAAAAGTCAAAAAACAACTTACTTGAGAAAAGTTACACAAATCCTGAAAGGAATTAGCGCAAATAATGTCCTAGTACTTATCCAGGCTAAAATATTCCAGATATATCCATCGAAAATAGCTTTTATCCAACTAAAACCCCAGCTTTCTGCACAGTGTGAAACTCTTCGCCCAAGAAAAGATAACTCACCCGGATGACAATAGAAAAGTACCCGAGGCCTTCTGATTGCACTCGGAATACTTCGGGTACTTTTCTATTGTCATCCGGGTGAGTTATCTTTTCTTGGGCGAAGAGTTTCACACTGTGCAGAAAGCTGGGGTTTTAGTTGGATAAAAGCTATTTTCGATGGATATATCTGGAATATTTTAGCCTGGATAAGTACTAGGACATTATTTGCGCTAATTCCTTTCAGGATTTGTGTAACTTTTCTCAAGTAAGTTGTTTTTTGACTTTTTTTAAAAATCGTGTGCTACTTTCGATTCTTCCCTTGTGTATTTTTATATGTGAAATAGAGAACAGAGTGGGTAAGATGCCCCTGTGATTTAGGTTTAAACCAGGACCTTGGTCGGTTCTCGGAAGTGGTGAAACTTCAATGCCTTTGGTTAAATCTTTCTGGTTTTAAACTTTGACTCCTTATAAGGGAAAAACTAAAAATGCACTAATATTACAAACATTTGTCAATATTTCTTCTTCTAAACACTGTAAAGGTTCAGAAACTTCTGTAGGAGAGGCAATCCAGATTTGAACATGTTTTGAAGCGACTAGGGGTCGAATAAAAAAGACCTCAGTTTGATAAAAGTGAGTCAAAGATTTAGAAAGATATGTGTATGATACCCCTGTAGAGTGATTGTGGTATCCAATGAAAAAAAGCCCCCCCCCCTAAAAAAAAATATTGAAAACTTTAGTTTGGAAGATCAAAAAAGCATTTCGGCTGTTATTCGCTCAAAAAGAGGGAATGAAAAAGTACTTCAATTTTAAGCCTCAAAAATCATATTATCAAAATATAAATACGTAGAAAAAGGAGGGGATTGATCTGTGCAACATGATAATCATAATCTTTAAGACTGTTCGAAATGGTTTATGTGTATATCTTGATTGTAGAACATACGTTAAGCACACATAGAATGAAAAAAAAATATATAAATGAACAGACAATTTTTTTGTTTCATGATTTTTCTTCAAAAACATATATAATCGCACCATCATAATAATTTAAGCATCTTTCCTTGTCAGGTACAACTGGGTTCCTGAACAATATGCGAGCTTTCCTGTGGATTCCGATTCAGCAATACACAACACGACGGATACAACTTAAATTTTTACGGCATCTACACAGGTAAATTTTAACGGAACTAGATTCAAATATCACCCCACCCCTCCCCATTATTAAAAAAATATGTACCTTTAAACACCAGGAAATTAAATCATAATCACCATTTATGTTATATAAGATATTTATCCTTCGAATATAGTTAATTTCTTTCTGACTCTTAATAAATTACTAACTGATTTGGTTTCAGTTTATCTTTGCGCTGGCACTTAGAGAGAAAAACAGGAGAGGTACTGAGGACAATAGACAGAGGGACAACAAGTATTAATAGTTTGTTAGGGTGAGTCAGCTTTCTCCACTTAGGCCGATTTATAAGTATCAGAATGATTTACCAGGTTGGGGGGAAACGTAAATTCCGCTATAATAGTGGTATCTCACTATTATAGTGAAATTACGCTATATTTCCTGTCGTGGATACCCTCAATTTCATCCGATACCATGCAAGGCGTTTGAACCGCAAGTCATGGTGGGTATTAAAATGAACAAAAACTGTCATGCTTGCATGTTTTGAATTTTAATAAATTTTCTACCGTTGAATTTAATAATGCGAGCACTCTTTTTTAAACGGAAGTTGCATTTTTAACATAGCAACCGATGATTGCGGGGGTATTTAAGCCTGTTTGAATCTCACTTATTGCTCATTAATGTGCACAAATTGACGCTTGTTGCGATTGTCAACTTAAACTGAAAAGGTTTTATGCAGTTAAACAAGAAAAGGGTTATTTCTGTCTGCATGGTTACGGGTATGGAGGCCCGTTATGGTAAACGGAAAGATCCATTATTATCGCAGCGGCCGATCTTTTTGTGCATGGTTGTATTAGAAAGTGAACATGAGAAATGAGAAGTAATTTGTGTTATAATTCAGCCAAATAATTCTTCATTGATAACATGTAGTAAATCATAAGTAAAATATATTTTTAATGCTTAATAAACAAATTTAACATATTATTGTTTTAATGTTTTAATTTCATTGTCATTTCTCATCAAGATATTTGATAATTTTTGAATATATAAAAAGAGTTTACAAAAGGTACTATATAGATATAAAAGGAAATTATGATTTTCCGGTCGCATCATAACGACGTGGTACATAAAGTGCATGGTTAATAAAAAATCAAAAACTGTTCAACTCGTAAAAATTGTTTTGAATATGTTACAGCTGTGAATGCTGTGAATGATACAAGGATAATTTCGTTTCCACATTTTGCACAGCGCCTTACACCATAGCCTATTCTGCATGAATCATCGGAATTATCACGTGATCAAGATCCAGGATGCACGTGGTTCGGTCATTCTTATGTCAGACTGTCTTCAAAGCAATATAAATAAATATATTTTTTGATAAGTACGTACATAGATAATCAAGTCCATATGAGTCTGAAGCAAATTGAAAGTGGGGGAAGGGGGGGGGACCCCCCCCCCCCTCCCTCCCCCGGTTCTGACGCATATGAAAATATACGCTTCTCAAGATTCTAGTTCAGCTTGGAATATCTTGTACTTCCGTTGCATTGATATGCTTTCAAAATTGTGAAAGTACTTAATCAAATGCTAAATTGTTTGCGGCCGATTTGATGCTTTACATCAATTTTTTATCGTGGAAAATATGAATTGAGTCAAAGATATTTTAGACACTTCTTTTGCTGAATATTGAGCAGTGGTGATTGGTTATTTGAAGTTTCTTTGTGGTTTAAACAATAATACAATGGTATAAATCTATAAGCCCGAAAAATTAATACTTTTAGTGTGATTTTTTGCTACATACTCTCATTTCCTAGAATAAAATTAGACATAAATATTTTTCAAATAACAAGAAAAAAACTATAGCTATTTCTCTCAGATTTTAAAAATCATGGAAAATATGAATTGAGTCAAAGATATTTTAGACACTTCTTTTGCTGAATATTGAGCAGTGGTGATTGGTTATTTGAAGTTTCCTTGTGGTTTAAACAATAATACAATTGCATGAATCTATAAGCCTGCAAAATTAATACTTTAGTGTGATTTTTTGCTACATACTTTCATTTCCTAGAATAAAATTAGATATAAATATTTTTCAAGTAACAAGAAAAAAAACTATAGCTATTTCTCTCAGATTTTAAAGTTAAATCATTCTTGCCTAAGTGCATAGCCATAAAGTTAAATAAGATACATTTGTGCGGAGTTAAAAAGATTGTTCCAATCATAATTATTTGAACATGTGTTAAAATAAGGTTACAGGCACTCTTGACAAATATTCCGGACACCAAAATAAATTGAATCTTTTTTTCTGAAATAAACAATTAACCAGCCGAAATTAAAAATTAGATATATTTTCTAGGATCGTTTTTATATAAGTAATATTTTTTATTAGTAGTATTTATTGTAAATTGATTTGTAAAGAGGATAGAAATCGAGTTTATCAATATACTCTTTTTCATGTTTGCCATAATGGGTCTTTCTGTTTACCATAACGAGCCTCCATACCGTAACCATGCAGATAGAAATAATCTTTTTCTTGTTTAATTCCATAAAACCTTTTCAGTGCAAGTTGACAATCGTAACAAGCATCAATTTGTGCACATTAATGAGCAATAAGTGAGATTCAAACAAGCTTAAATACCCCCGCAATCATCGGTTGCTATGTTAAAAATGCAACTTCCGTTTAAAAAAGAGTGCTCGCATTATTAAACGCAACGGTAGAAAATTTATTAAAATTCAAAACATGCAAGCATGACAGTTTTTGTTCATTTTAATACCCACCATGACTTGCGGTTCAAACGCCTTGCATGGTATCGGATGAAATTGAGGGTATCCATGAAAGGAAATATAGCGTAATTTCACTATAATAGTGAGATACCACTATTATAGCGGAATTTACGTTTCCCCCCAACCTGTTTACTGCTCATAGCACCAACTTTAAAAAAAAAAAGATCTATTAATTAATGACAAATTTCCTCTTCCCACTTTTTTGTCTACGCTTGATGTATAGTTTCTATAAAATTGTTTGGTATTTATTGTAGGTACATATTATTCAACATTTTCCCAACCATTGTGGATGTTATTCTTGCTATTATGTACTTCGTTTTGGCCTTCAACTACATTTTTGGGATCATTACATTTATGTGCATGCTGTTATATCTAGGTAAGTGGACATCAACAGTCATATCTAGAAAGTAAAGGCATATATGAACTCATTTACTTTTAAAAAAGACTACGTGTTTTATTATTATTTTTCGTTTATTATAGCCTGAACAATATCGATAAAATGCTTAGGAGGTTTTTATATCTTCATGTAATATTAATTCCAAAATTTTATGAAAAAACAATTTAACACTTACATATATATCGATCTCGCGACTTAATACAAGCCTTTTCTTTACGACAATGCCACTAGAATTGCGAAAAAGGTGTTCTTTATACTTTTGGTGTACTGATAATTCCTTAGATCTTAGCAAAAGATAATTCACCAATTAAATAAATCAAGTATTATCAAATCATGTAATGCTTTTTTCTGTGTAAGATAAGTGAACATGATTGTTTTTCCACAGGTATCACAATTTTGATAACAGAGTGGCGTACAAAATACCGACGACTCCAAAACAGACTAGACAATCAACGAAACCAGACAGCCGTGGATTCCTTGCTGAATTTTGAAACAGTATTATGCAATGTTCAAATTTGTACACGAAGTGGTTTTAGTAGTTACAATCAAGAATGCATTTTTGCTGGACCGTCTAAAGATGATTTTTATCTTTGAAAATTAACATCTCTTCTACGCGTAACTGTGTCCAAAATGAATAAATCAAAGAAAAAAATATATAATATTATTATAAATGAAATGATCTTTATCAAGGAAGATTGAAACCCGATCTTAAATTTAACAAAAATAAGTGTTATTTTCAAGCATGGAATTCATTACTCAAAACTTTTGTTTGATTTGAAAGTATGAACAAGTATCATGACTAAATGTAAGCTTGGCGTGTGCTTATAGTCACTATTGAGGTGTCAGGCAATGTACTGTTTTAATAATTTAACTTTTACCGAATTTCTCATTAATTATCAATGATCAACCCAAATTGCGTGAATTGTTTGAAAAAAGGTTTATTTCAATTTAAAACAGAGGAAAAAAATTTAAGATCAAAAGATTAAAAGTTGTTTTATTTCAAGTTGAAAAGTACTGTTACACTAAATTTCATAGTACTTGAACAAATCATTTGTAAAAAAAAAGTTGCTTCTATTAAATCCCTCTTGGCTTTTAATCAATTCACATGCATTTCATTGTTTATATGTATATTATACATGTATATTAACTTGTTGATTTTTTTTATCAAAAGGTGAAATATTATGCAGCCACAGACTTTGAAATTAACAGATACGACAAAGCAATTCACAGTTTTCAGGTAAAAGAAAAGTCCATTTCTTGTTCAAATTAATTGAAAACATTCTTTGGGTACAACGGACAAAAAAAGTTATTCATAATAAAAGAAAGCTGTGATAACGAAGTGATTATTTCTTTTTTACGGAAATACCAAAATTTACCAGAGTTACTTTATGTTTTTCAAAACTAAGGTGGCAGAATTTAAGTCGACCGCTTCCTTAAACTTACTGAGCTGCCTACAGAACATCACAATCACCGTGGGGTTCTGTGTGGGATCCCTCCTCTGTGCCTACTGTGTCATTGACGATATTGACGGTCTCAGACTCACTGTAGGAGACTACATTCTGTTTGGAACCTACATCACTCAGCTGTATGGCCCGCTGAATTGGATCGGAACATACTACAGGTAAAAGAAGTCTCTACAAGAATAAATTTATACCGAATGACAAAAAGTTAAAGGTAAATCTTATAGTGTTTTGAAATGCAAGGATAAAAAAATGGCAATTTTAGAAGTCTAGATACACTAAATATCATATAACGTAGATGTTTCTCAAATTTCAATCTCACTCTCTCTCTTTCCAAATTTCATTTAACACAAGCGCTTTCTGGATTTCACAATCCGTCTAATATCAAATACAAATAGGTATAAACAATTGATATTAATTATGAATTGCTTTGTATAGGATGATACAACAGGCCTTCATTGATATGGAGAATATGTTTGAATTGTTGCAAGAAAAGCCTGAGGTATGAATTTGAAAACTGTATTTTAAACGAGGAATCTTTTCATATGTAGTTAAACACAAAATTTAATTACACATAGAAACTCTTTTAGGATACAGAAATAAATTGTTTGTAGATACAGGCATAAATTGTGTTGAAAAAGTATAAATTGTGTGTCAATTACAGGAAATAAAATCAAAAGAAACAGGATATAAGTTATGGTAAAGTAAAATTGTGATGAAATAAAATTGTTTTATAGATATAGATTTTTACTTTATATTTAGATCACTGACCCAACTGGTGCATCAGATCTTGTGTTACATGGAGGACAGATTGAATTTAGGGACGTCAGTTTTAGCTATATGAAGGAGTAAGGATAAGTAGATTTTAACCTTTATTTTTGGGCAAATTTTTAAGTCATAGAAGAATAAAAACCACATGTCTTTAGTTTTATTTAAAATATATGATAAATTAAAAAAGATATATAATTTCATTGGAAGGCTTTCCAAAATAATTGTTCAGATAAAAACAAAACGGATATTGTAAAGTTTTCTTATACACCTTCAAGCATATATATATATATATATATATAAATTTTCTTTTCTTTAGGCGTCCTATTTTGAAGAATTTGTCCTTTACTGTTCCTGCAGGGCAGACCTTTGCATTGGTAGGATTACATATGAAAATTAAATATGGTCCTCTAATGTAACTGAAATGTTAAACTTATTTATTTGTTTTTTTAAAGGAAATAATAAAACACATTAATTATTTTCTCTTTCAAATGCGTTTCCGTATGAGTAAAGGAATTCTCGAGAGGGACGTTAAACAATATAAACTCAATCCTTCAAATGTTTTTTCTTTTGAGAAAAGCAGGTTCTAAAAATTTTAATCAACTTTGAATTTTTGTAAAAGTATACACAAAAGTTGTTCTATGTCTTGTTGCAAGCTGTATACATGTATTTTCTTTAACATGGTAATATAAATGCAATCATTAATTTTCAAGGTTGGTCATTCTGGTAGTGGAAAAAGTACAATTTGTCGTCTCTTGTTCCGGTTTTATGATATTCAAAGCGGAGAAATTCTCATCGATGGGCAAGATATTTCACAGGTACTTAAAATCTATAATTGTGATTAAAACCAGAATTCAGTCCAGATATAACGAATTACATTACCCCAACTATGAATTTCATTTTCCAGTTCTAAATTTTAAAAATGTGTAAGCTGATCCACTTTTCTAATTTTCCAGGTCACACAAATTTCACTCCAAAAACAGATTGGGGTGGTTCCTCAAGACACAGTTTTGTTCAATCAAGACATCAAGTACAACATTCGCTATGGTAACCAGCATGCAGATGACGTCGATGTTTTAGATGCGGCAGAAGCAGCTGATATCCACAACAGGATTCTAAGCTTTCCTGACGGTGAGGATAAACTTCCATACTCGTTATCGGATTGAAAAAAATCTGAAAATTAAACATATATAAGCATTAAATAGCAATTTAGATTGTTAAATGTTTTATTTTGTTTGTGTGTGTAGATTATGAAGTTTGAACACTCTCTAGCCTTCATTTGTTTAACATATAAAATTCTGTGGAAATTCTGTAGACTATTAATCGGTTTGCCATTTTATATAATTACATATATATATATATGTTTTAAATAATTTTAACCAATGCTTTAACGACAAAAAAAAAACGATTGTTTGATTATCATTATTGGTAAGATGTGTATGATTTAGATCTTTTTCTTCAAATGTCATTTTTAACATTAAATTTATAGCCGTTTGCCTACTTTACAGACGGTCTGCTTTTCTTTTGTTGTCAGCACCCATAAAATTAGTTATGCAAACCTTGGTGTATGCTTAAATTGATACTTTTAATAACCTTGTGACGGACATTTAATAGAAATAAGTTTAAAATTCTGTACTAATATGTTTGATATTTTCCTAATACCAGGATATGATACGGTAGTAGGAGAGAGGGGATTAAAACTGAGTGGAGGCGAGAAACAAAGAGTCGCCATCGCAAGAACTATACTGAAAAATCCTACAATCGTGCTTCTAGATGAGGTATTATACCTTATAAAGTTATCCATTTTTATCTTATATATCTTTCTTGAAAAATTCAAATCTTTCATTTAAAAGTCTATCTCTTTTATACTTATAATTATTTGACAGTATTGAATATCTACAAGTCACCGTTTTGATTATTGTATATAATGGTATATAATGTATTGTACTTTATGTAGGCCACATCAGCTCTTGATACAAGCACAGAGAGATATATACAAGCCTCTTTGGAGGAAATTTGTCGCAACCGAACTACGATTATCGTAGCTCATCGATTATCGACGATAATACATGCACATCAAATACTGGTTATGAAAGAGGGTGTGATTGTAGAAAAAGGAACGTAAGTATCATTTATTTTTAAATTCTTAGATACTTTGGTAATTATATATTAATTATACATGTATATATTAAATGTATATCTGTGTTCAAATAAATTGCAATTAATAAAGCAAAAGGCAAGAAAATTGGATTTTGAGAGGCAGAGTTCATATGTAGTTCAAAAGAATGACAACTGCCTATCAGATGCAAATAAATGTTCAAATGAGGTGCCCCCAACCCAAACCCATTTCCCAAAAACTATTTTCACAAATTGGAATTCATGGGGTTGAAAGCCGAACCAACGACCACGACCCGAGAAAAATCTTCAATTTTAATCCTTGATTCATTTAAATATATTTCTTCACTGTCTTCAATTATAACTAAAAATGCAGAAAAAACATGCAATTTAATAGTGAACATTATTTTTCAGCCACAATGAACTTTTGTTACACGGTGGATTTTACAAGGAAATGTGGATGCAACAGTTACAGAGTAGCCTTGATAAAGACAATGGGGCTCTAAGTTCTACGTCATCAAATGCTTCAGCGGATGATGGCGCGAGTTGATGAAGGCATGAATTAATATTGATCTCGTGTTGTTTTTTACCTGTGAATCGACCAGAGGCCAGGGAAGAGATAATCAATGCATTTTTTTACGCTACATTTTGTATTATATAACTTGATATGATGCATAGAAGAATATCCTGAAAGTGATTCAACATTTTCAAAACAAATAATTTAATATCTTTATATGAAACAAATCGTCATATTTTGTATATATGGCTTTATCTGTCATATCAACTTTCATGTAATAAGAATATATTCTTATAAAACAACAAATGAATGCGACTGAGTGATAACTGTAGTTGTAAAAAGGATTATGTATGTTAAAAAGGCTGGTCCTTAGATTAAGTTTGATGAAAATAATATTTTTGTCAGGAATAAAAGTTATTGAATAAAATAAGGATAAAAAATATCCTATTTATTTTAAAACTGTACTGCATCATGTGGTAGATAGTTGTTATAATTTATTGCCAGAACTTGAGACCAAAAAAATTTAAAAATAATTCAATATCTTTGACATCTTCATTCATGCTTTGGCTAAACAATAATGAACGGGCAGGTATTCAAAAAGCGGTTCAATAGGGGTAGTTGATTTAATTAAAATAAAAGTATTAGAATAAAATCAATAATTGCATTTCAGATGTTTAAAATTACAAATTTTTTATTTATTGAAATGGAGAGAAAATGATTTGTACAATTCTTTGACTTCTCATTGGTAAAATTCGCTTTATCAAATATGTGGATGATAAGATTTATTGATTTAACAAAAAAGCCGTTTATTTTAATTATGTGTTAATTCAGGAATAAATTGTTCTTTCCGGAAATTCTATATAAATCAGCTCTAATAATAGCGTACTTCCTTTTCCCATGATTCAGCAGCTGCAGAAACTGACGCTAAGCAGATAAGACAAATATTTTCCAAGAAGGAGCCTTTTGACAACAGTCAGCTCCAATATTTGTGTATGATTCAGTCTACAAATAATAACTATTGTAACAGACACCTTTCTTCATAACTCTAAGTATATGCCTTTTATGATATAGTGATATATTTTTTTTATCAAGGGCACTGCAAGGCGAAGCATCTCCTCGCATAAATGAAATCTATAAATAAAGGTATCGATCCCGATGGAAGTTGCGCCACTTCTTTTTCGCACAGGACAAAACTCACAGCCAAAACACACGCAAGATTGCGTTAATATACTTATTCCAACTTTGTTGCAAGGGGATGAGACAACTTTGTCTCCCTTGGTTTCGTTTCCATTTAATTTGACAGATCAAAGATACCCAATTAGTTATGATTTTCAATCGGACACAATTTTCATGTTTTTTAGATTGATTTACAACAGACAATTCAATAATGAATGAATGTTTTTGGTCTTTGAGAAAATTATATAGCGTTAGAAAACAGAATTTTAAAATATCTAGTTCAATTTTAAGATATGATGCGTTCCTTTTTCACGCAAGAAAAATCTTAAAGCTGCTTCATCCGAAACAGGCACATATTATCTTAAACAATCAAAGTATGTCATTACATAGATAATATATAAAAATTAATTATAAGATTGATTTAATAGTTTATTACAACAATCCTTACATGGAAACATAGACCAAAAACCTTGTTGACAAACAGCAGTTCCTGACGGGAAGTTAAGATCTGTTTTGAAGTCACCTTTGAAAAAATACTTTTATCGGATATATCTAATATTATGAAGAGAATTCAAACCCCAGTATTTTTTTTTCAATTAGTAGAATCCTAAGTCATGATATATCTTTTAAAAATTAAGGAATTAATTGAATATAATCCATAGTAATTTTTATATTAATATGCATATTTACAGAATAAAGGAAAATAAGATTTTAAAAAGGGGGTTTAATAACGAGGGCTAGAATATTGCCAGTTTACACTTTGTTGTGGAAAAAATGCTCGGGTTTGTTCTTTATGAGTTATACATGTAAGCGAAAATGTCAACAAATGTCAACAAAGAATTATTTATTGTGTGACCTAACAAAAATTATTTTTTAACTTTTGAATTTTGATATCTTTAAAAAGAAAAAGACTATGGGGATATAATTTGACAAAAGTTGAAATAATTTATGGACAATTATTTTTCAAGAAGAAAAATGAATATATTTTTTAGCGATTAGAATCGGACCAAACGGCTTTAAAAGACAACCCAGTACTGATAATAGAATTTAAAACATTGCTGTGATGTCATTCCTTTGTTCTTGCAGTCTAATATTTTACCAGTGGCAGTCCGATATTAGTGAGTAGTCTGATATTAATTGTAATATCAGACTGTCTCAGTACTGATATCTTGCAAAATTGGACTGTTACTGAACAAAAGAAATAAAAAATGTGATTAATCAACAAACAGCAATTTAAATTTCTCACTTACAATGATGATTTTGAAACCATGAAATTACAGAATTGCAGATTTTAATAAAAATTAAATAAACACCGAATATACTGTAACAAGAAAAGAAAATGTGGCAGACCAGATCATTTAGAAAAAAACCAAAATAATCAAACAAAGCTGGTAATTTTCTAATGAACTTGTTACACTTAAAAAATTGTTTCAACACCTTTCTCTGGTCTTATAAAAAGACTCGTAGGCGCATTGGGGGTCACCGGAGAAGCACAAAAACTTTCAAAACCCTTAAAACAAAATCAAAATAAAACACAAACTTTAGACACTACAAAGAACAACATTTAAACAGTTTGATTTCATTTTTCGCATAGAAAGAAAAAATGCCTTTGCAAAATCAAGGTAGCTAGACCATATATATAATAATTAATACTTAGCATGTCAGATTCGCAACAAAATGTGAAAGAAATTTAAAGTATTTCACTATTTCAATGTTTCCGTCAAAACCCCTGGATTATGGATTACATGTATGGTTGTTTTTCTGTAATGGAGCATCCAAAAAAGGTACATGTAGATGCTAAACATCAAAAAATGAAATGAACTAATAAATGTACCTCAAGCATCTGCTTATAATTTTCTGTGGTCATTCTTCATACCTGCATTTTCCATTCCATATCCATCATTCACTAGATTGTCTATATTATAATTTGTTGTTCCGCTTTAATCTTTTTTTATATGTTTTAAGGAAGAAAAATTTCGTCCCCACTCTCCTTATCAAATTATTTCAAATACCTTTTACAATGAAGCCGAATCCCTAAATACTGAGTACTTTTCATTTAAACCTGCATTCTTGAAAGAATTGCTTCAGTGGTCATTAAACATTTGTCTTTTGTTCTAATATTGGACTGTCTCAGGTAAATCAAAAGTAATGTTTTAAGTACGATATATGCCTCATACAATTCTGTATTAACGGACCTCAAACTGTCTGATATTTTTTAATACAGAACTGTATTCGGCATATATCCAATACAGAATCATTATTGCTTACTGAAACTAGGAAAGTACAAAAAAATAAAGTTTTCAATTACTCTATTGTAGTCTTATTTAATAATAAGAATACTTAAATTGATTACAATTTAATACAATACAGATTGCAAATTCTCTTTATATTAAATGATGGATCGGTCTAACTTCACAAAAATAACCCAAGGTTAGTGTAAAGTGTAAAAGAAGTGGCTTGATAAAAAATCTACTCTTAATATAATCATTGAGAAATATTGATAAATTCATGATTACTAAGTGTTCCTATTAAATCTGACACGATTCTGGCATTACCAGATGGTAATATATATTTTTTTTCGATTTTAGTTATTCATCAATGAAATGCTTTTATTTCATATCAATGAACATGTCGAAAACATACTCAAAAGAAGACTAGTCTTTACATCTGTATCTTCAGGACAATAATAATCATGATATACTGGTATTTGTTAAGTGCGTTTCTTTTAAAGGGACTTGAACGCATATGTTACATTTCAATTTAAACGGTCTATCTTCAATGTCAAATTCATTCGAGTTGCCCTACCCTTTTAATTGAAAAATAAAATAAAGCGAAATAGTGTTTGATTACACGATATCCGAGTTTGGTAAAACCTAAGTTTGTGATGCTCTTCCCCTTTATCATGTAATGAAGTAAAACAAACGGTCCTTATTTTCTTGAACAAAAAAACCAAAATGAAATTCAATAAAACAATGTCATGATTATTATAATACCGATAGGTATCTGAAACAGATTTTATCAAAAATCAAAAACCGATTTAAAATTCAACAGATCGTCCTTGTTTTTAAAAATAATGAAAACATTTTCTTTAGAGCATTTAAATTTGCAGCCATAGGTATGAAATATACAACCAAAAGAAAAACATGAGAAATATTTCCTTCAATGATTTAGCATCTAACACCTTTAAAAATAATGCAGCCATTACCTTGCTCAACACAATCAATATTTTTGTACAAGCATGATTGGACAAAATAAATGTTTGAATATCCATGCTTTTTTCTGACAAAAAATTGTGATGTATATCAACTCCTGGTTTTGCAAGTCAAGACATGCATAAACATTTCCTCCTACTGATATTTATCTTAAAGGGGTATTCCTACCTATTTGATAAGATTTACTAACAACAAGATCCAGAAAGAGAAAGTTGAGTCTGCATTGCAGATATTAGCTCATCTCTGAAAAAAAAACTTGTACCAAAAAAGTAAGGTAAGCTTGTTTTTTTTTTTTATTTGAAGTAGAAATTACATTTTTGTGACTTAAAACATAAAGAAGTTATTTTAAATGAGAAGTTTGGGTATTTTCATTTTAACATTTTAGAATTTTTTGAAAACAACCGACCCTGAAAGGGAAAGTAACTGCTTTTTTCTACATGCTCAAATGAGTACGTGCGCATTTTTCAAAAATAATATGGTTATTTCAATACCATTGTATTTGAAACTTTGTAACTGAACTCTGTAGTTCCTAGTTCATTGTCGATTACCAAGTATGAAAATGTTGTAAATTTAATATATGTTGAATATTTTTATTGCATACTTTGAATATTTCGAAGGGATATTTTAAATTAGGAAATGACTGTCTTATAATTTGATATTCTCTTGTAAAGAACTTACTAAGAAACCTAGTTTACACGAAACGACAAAAAATTCAATAGCAAAATTTCATCATGCAGCAAAGCTGTATTCTCTGTCATTGTTTTTCAATGATCCTTTATCAGTTCCGATTGAAGTAAATCATTGTTATTTTTTTCTGAACTGGTTCCGTAAGATCGAATCCAATATATCTTTGAAATATTTTGGATAGTAAAACATTCAATATTTATTATATAAACAATGAAACCGAGAGAGTTTCATATATGAAGGACACATGAATATATCATTTTTTGGGTAAAATATACCTTGGTATTCACAAGTCAATGGCATCTGATGTAATTCAAGGATACACATATTTTTTCTTTTTGTTTGTAAACTGATATAATGTATATATTTTGCATTTGCCATTGTCAAAATCTGATGGCACTGTAAATAAAAAGTTCACTTCTTAAAGTGAGTATAGTGAACTACCACGAGGACGTAGTTTTAATAGTGTAATATTATATCTCTTTCATGCCGGGCTAAAACATTCTTTGTAAATCAAGACTTATGATTCTGAAAAATTGAAATTTGAGTTAATCAAATAAAGATATATAATATAGAATGGACACAAACCAGTATATAAGAATTTCACCCATATAAACTTATCTATGTATTTAACAAACATATCATTTGTGTGGATTTTCTACACAGAAATAAAGTAGCTGTATGACTGAAAAGTTAAATATAATTACTGGGTATATAGCCTTCAAGGATTTTTCAAAAGGAATATTAATATTATTTGATATAATTTAACAAATTGTTCAAAAGAAAATATATGTTTGCACTAGATTGTTATAATGATATGTGTAGTAACGAACATGGTCCTCTAAGAGCACCAAAAGCTTGATTAGGTGTCATGGAGGAGTATGCATCCCCTGTTGTCAGGTCACCGACTTTGTACCGCAAGGGAAAAAATCCTACGTCGATTCCATGAAAAAATAATATTCTTACATTTCTGAAAAATAAAAAAAATTAGTAACATAAGAGTTAACGATAAAATTAATTGTATTTGCGTACAACGTAATATTTTTGACAATAGGATTTTGTGAAATCTTGATTTACACGAGATTATTGCAATTCTTATATCATGTGGGACAACGCTATATGATTATATTTCATGGCATATACATATATTTTGTGATCTGACTTCCCGGATCATCACACCACGGTTTTCTGAATGCATATTACCCCCCCCCCCCTC
>PRKT01000265.1:0-24004 GCA_003671525.1 Saccostrea glomerata | reverse complement strand
CCCCCCCCCCCCTCTCTCTCTCTGATTCTGGTAAAAGAATACACAGATACCCAAATATTTTTTTTCTTTTGAAATTTAAACTTATTTTATCTATAAGAATAAGTTTTATTCGATTTGAACTTATGTATATACATAATGCGTGTCTAGTCTATAAAAGAATGATATAGCATAGATTTCTTTACTGAAAAATATTACTCTGTAAATAAAGACTAGGGCTCAAATTATATATGCCTTTACAACAAACATTGACAGATATATTTTTTGGACTTGTAAACAAACTTTAAAGAGTCGAATATATCAATCTATATTGCTTTGAATAATTACCTACAAAATTAATGAGTGATATGCAGATATGTTTTATAATCCCAATTTTAAAAAGAATATCATGTTACATATTTTATTATTAATTTTAATGCCATTTACTTCACCTAAGCATCAGTTCTGAATAGAGAGAGACATTTAAATCAGATTATAAGTACTTGAGTTTTATTCAAATTCTTTTTCATGACTGAAGTTATTTATTTGTTGATAAAAAAAAATATAACTAGCTCCTCTCAGCACAATATGTAGAGCTGATCGTATTCTGATATATCTAAAGGTTGTCCTTCAGTGATTTGAATAGTCATGAGTGTACTGAATGGAAATAGCTTGTATGAACTGTTGTACGTATAAATTTTATTTTGTTTTTTTAATTTCCATTCATAGGTTAAAAGTGTACATTTTATTACAACTTTTTTAATAATAATTTTATTCCTATTTCATTTAATTTTAGATGTAACGCGTCATTTAATTGGATAAAAAATTAATCTAAATTGTATCATCTGGTTTGCCTACGTCACAATGACTTGCGTCAAAAACATATCAATCCGCTTAACGTAGGTTTAAAATATGAACAATTTGAAGGCGTTTTAAAGGAAGAAATTGATTTGTGTTATATACTTAATTGTTGGAAATGAAGTTATAAGGAATGAGAATTAAATATCAACCCAAATTATACTATTAGAACCTGGGCTGGGACAGTTTTTGCTTTATAAACAGCGTTACAAAGAGTTACACCTATAATTATCGAATATATTTTGTTTGATGAATTTGTAATCCGGCGGTCGATCTTAATAAAATTCCCATGTTTGATTTAACAGTCAGAACTGTTTCGAAAAATTATCTAAAAAAGGTTTTCCTCGGGTCATGAACATTTCATCTTCTATTTGATTCGGTATGCAAGTGTAAAGGACTTTTGAAATGCGACAGACTACTGACAAATAAGTTATGTGGAAAAGTATCTCGTTAGGTTGTATAGTTATACCCCTATTAAACAGTTCCTATATAATTTCTTCGATTGTTTTCCCCGACTTTCTGTTTAAAATAGACTGATCGGTAACGGAGTAAAACAAAACAGATATTGTTAGGCATCTCAGGAAACAGTCGAACTGTTGGACCGGAGTGCAAACTGTTGCCCGCGGCCTACGGCCTTGCACTACGGTCCAACAGATCAATTATTTCCGTCTACCTCATTCAACATCTGTATTTTATGACTGTCATGTTTTATACCTATTTGTAGGTCACTATTTTACATATTCACAGTTTTTATAAAAATATATTTTTCAGATTGATTAAAAGCCCCACGTGCACTATGACTGCAGTTTATTAAATGCAAGAGATATAAAACTACGTGTTTCAAACTTACTAAAAAAAGTTTTATAAAGTCAAACAGAAATAAGTTTTATAAAATCGAAGAGAGGTAAAAATCTTGAACGTTAAAAAAATACAGCAACATTAAAATACATGTACATAACTTCGTCAAAACCTTCCTTAAAAAGTACCATATTTTCACAGCTCCTCGTTTAAATATAATTGTTTAAATTTGACATTGGATTTTCTCTAATATTGTGCTGGTCAAATACATTTCACAGAGCGTTGCGTAGTGGTTAACCGTCTGATCTAGAGTCAGGGAGTATGAAGCTGATTTAAAAGTAATCAAATGGCTTGAACAGCAAGCATTAATGCCTATGATCGTTCTTCCATAGTTAATCCTAACGTTGCGGGTTCAAATCCCACTGTGGGACGTGGAAACGGATTCATAGGATGATCGTATGAGACCCCTTGTGCAGTAGATTCTTGCTTGAAAAAGATCCTTCCCTTCTCAATAGCTCAGAGTGCCGAGTATAGGTCAAAATTTGTATCCAATTTTCCAACGGCAACTGGTGATGTCTCCATATGAGTAAAACATTCTCGAGATGGAACGAAACAATATGTAACCAAGCGGAGATGGAAAACGCAGGTTCAGTTTATAAATGTATTAGGAAAAGAAAAAGCAATTGCAGATCTACAAATACAAAAACATATATACAATATCATAATACACTTAAACACTGAGACAAAATACTTTTATTTCCTATTCACTTCAAAAATAAGAAAATTTAAGTTTACTAAGCCCAAAACGTCATTTTCATTGTTTAAAATACCCTTCTTTCAAAAATATGAAAAATATACTTGAGCTTATAACATGGACTTAATAATTAAAATACAAAAATTTAATAGACTAAGAAAATAACCTTTCAAGTGGTGACAACGGGCAGCTGGTAATATGTAAGTTAAATTTCCCGCACTGACAGGATGAGCCCATGCCTCAGTAAATATAGCAGAAAAACCGGTTAAACAATTAAGGGGGTACACATTTACTGGCCAATGAGATTTTGTGAGTAGAATTCATGACTGGAGACTACTACCAAATATGGCATAAAGTAAATTATGGCTCAGTAAGTTATTCAATGAAGATAAAAAATTATTTTAAATAAATATGACTCTGCCACAAATAAATAAATAACTACTAGTCTCTCATGGAAGATGGATTTAAAAATCTCTTTAAAAGATAAAGATGAAGGTCAAGTGAATATATTAATCACACACATCATAGTTATTTTTTTTGTTTACGTTTCACAAGTATTTGAATGCTACCTTTGATTCAAGTTCCAAAAAGTTAGTTCGACTTCATTATTCTATATTTAAAAAAAAACCAAAATGATATGATTAATAATTTCTAGAGAGAGACGTTAAATAATATAAAATCAATCCCACTGAAATGTCAAATATACAGACGAATATGAAACCAAAACCTTTATGTACAGCTGTTTAAGAACGCAAGTACAATGATCAGAAAAAAAACATTATAATTTTACTTCAAAGTGCAGTTGTGGATCGATATCTGAGGAATTATCTTAAGATTTTTTTTTCCACCTACGAGTGTTTTTGTGAAATTAACAGAATTTAACGTAAAAGAATCTAAGGACATAACCTGAGAGTATTTGTAAAGACGGTGTGTATTACCTTTAACCTTCAATCATATGGAGTGGCCCGCGTGACGCAGTGGTAAGGACGTCTGAGTCCATCATTAAGTCGCGGGTTCGAATCCCACTGTGGGACGTTGAGACCGGTCCTTCGGATGAGACCGTATAAACCGAGGTCCCGTGTCGAAGTAGGTGCCTCGGAGCCAAATATAGTTAAAAAAGTTAAAATTTTCTTAAGATATAAAGATGAAAAATACTATTAATTAATCATTACCCTTATTAATGACATATTTCAAAAAAGAGCTCTAATTATACTTAAAAAAGAAGAAAAGCCAAAGCTTGAGTTGACACAATGATTTCTAACATTCTTCCACCACAAAACATGATCGGTGTCAAAGAAAAAGACAAAATTTTTATGGTAACCAGTTATTTTAAGCAAAATCTGAAATGTATATAACCGTGAATTGTAATGATTGATTATAAGTCATTTGTTTTACGTCCAGAAATTTGTATGATTTTTCTAAGACGTAACCAGGTATCGATAAAGGGCCTAAACTTTTGACCTTTAATCGGTACCCAAAAGCATTGAGCAGTGAGGGATTGTTACCAGCCAACACCTACCGTGACTCCGGGTCTATCTTTAAGTTCTTAGCATAAAAAAGCCAGCAACTTTTACTTTAACGTACCAAGCGTTTTGCAAAGAAACAGTTACTATTATTGAACTACCGTAACGGATGTATGTAGTAGCTACTCGATGTTATATCGTTGGTCATGTGCAGATACCCAGTTGGCATAATGACACGATTGAGCGTAGATCCCGAACTATCATTATGACCACATCCATCGGTTATCTGCACATTATCAAGTAATAAGTGACTTGTACCATGGTTTTCAAAAATCAGACATATGTGAGCCAAATTAGAAAGATGGACTGGTTCTTGTGATTGAAAAATTAAGTGTTTGGTTTCAATTATACATGTGGATCATTTGATATGATTTTTACGCTCCCTCGCGTCCTTATGACCACGTCCATGGGGTTTGGGTTAGGTTCATCGTTTTCTATAATAATTTTCAAAATTTAATCATATTTAGGTCAATTTAGGAAGTTTGAATGATTTGTGTAATTTATTTTTTTTTTTTGGTTTAAATGAGACTTGTTGATTTGATATGATTTTTTTGTAAAATCAAACGTCAAATTCAAATAATTTAAATCTTTCACGAATTTTATCTATTTTAACCTGATATATACTTCCTCGAGCAGAGTGGTACATGGGCTTTCTTGGCATTTTTTTCCATTTTTTTTTAAATTGAAATGATAATAAAGATTATGGACATTCCAATTTACGGTGGTTTCATTAATTTTCGTTGGCATCAGTTTTCGTGGATTTTGTAAGACAGACGTTTTCGAGAATACATAATTTTGTGAACAAAAGCATTGCCTATACCAATGAATTACAAATTTCTCAATTCAATGAACATTTAAATTCGTGGATCTGCTCACAACGAAATCCTCAAAATTTGGTGTTCAACAAATGTTAATGAAACCACAATTGATAATTTTTACTATCCTGAATTCGGTATTTCTAGCTTATATGAAAGTTTCAATTAAAAATTGTGCATGGTTTTATAGTTAGTTCTTTTGTCCCAACTCAATGGGCTGAGATATAGAAAAGTGTGGGTTATGTACAGATAACTCACACTTTTAACGATAGAAATCACACCTTACTATGGTACAATGTAGAGTAAATCAAGACGAAAAGGTTATAATCAGTGCTCTAACTCTGTTACTATGAAATAATTCTTTTTTTTAAATTTAAGCTATTAAAAAAACATGGGAGACGGACCATCAACCTCAACAAAGACATCGAAATATTCAAGGCATCAATCGAAAGTATGATATGCTTGAGCTAAGAGATGAAATATCAAATTCATTTTCTAATCTATAAAGATCAATTTAAGATATCTTTCAATATTCATATCAAAAATTATCTTTCAATATTTAAATTAAAATATGGTAGAGTCAAATTTGCGCATTGACAATTCTAAAGCAATCAGTGTATTGCTTTGATTCAAGTATTTCTGTTAAATTGGTGTTAACTTCCCTGTACAAGTACAAGATATTTGGATCTGTTGTACATCACTTAAAATGCGAAAGATTAGAAACAATATCCATTATGCAACAGATCTGTATTTCTTTCAGATTTTCAATGATCCTATATGGGGTCCAATCGAGCTGAATCGCGTTTGTGTAAAGATAATTGACACACCTGAGTTTCAGCGCCTGAGATTCATAAAACAACTTGGAGGCTGTTCGTTTGTCTATCCTGGTGCAGTTCACACACGATTCGAACACTCCATTGGGTATATCTCCTCTCTCTCTCTCTCTTCTACAAGTGTTATCCAACTTATACTCATGGACTCATGGTTCCCTTTCTAAGGAAAACATTCTTCAAAATCATATGTTAGTTTTGAATATTTTTAATATCCCAAAGATCCTAAATGAATTTGAACTATACATCTATATTGAATTCCGAAACTTTACATCAAAAAGATGTTTGAGTTTCTGATTGACAGTGTTGATTTTGAAGACCAGGTCTTCCATTAATCTACATGTATTTGAATTCCCATGGATGTCAATAGCGCTCCGTTATTAGCAGACCAATTTTTGTATTCGTATGAAGCAGAATTTGTCTAAAATCTTGTGCGTGAAAAGAAGAAAACACTTGTTGTTGTCTTCAATTCGATATTTAGATATATCGACGACGTATGGTCAATTACTAATGTTATTTTCTATTCTTATGTCTATACGATATATCCTGGTGAGCTTGAGATTAAGATACCACAGATTCTGACACATTTATTTCATATTTGGATATTTTACTTGAAAAAGACGTTAATGATTATATTATAACCAAGCTCAATGATAAATGGGATGAATTTAACTTTTCAATCCTAACTTATATACCTTCATCATAATCACCCGCATACGAAGTTTATATATCTCAGATGTCAGCAAATACAATTTATCATTGAGTTGAATGCTACGTGAAGTTTTTCATATTAATTGTTAGTCCATTATTTTTACTGAATTATCGAAGAATTTTTCGTTATTTCCGATCATGAAAAGGAGCACGCGGCGGATGTGACCGGTCGGCATGGGGATGCTTGCTCCTCCGTGGCACCCGATCCCACCTCTGATGTTTTGCTCTTATTTTTGTATGTTTTATCTAGAATTTTGATCTTGAATACTTCATGTTATCTAAATATGTTTCATTGAACAAGGTTAAAGATTATGCGGACAGACAAATGGAAAGACGGACAAAGCCAAAAAAAAAAAACTATGTATCTCCGAATGAACGCTAACGTATAGATGTGATGACATTGAGAAAAGGATTTCTCATATACACAATGTATTTTTGGCGTCCTTTCGCTGTCTGCTCCGGTTAAAAATAAAGCTTTTTGAAGCTTGATATTTATATATTTTTTCACGACTGCATTTTCTTAAAAATTGATAAACAATACAAAAAAATGGAATTTTTAAATTTTATTATGAAAATTAAGGTATTGATATAGAGGTTGTCCTTGAACTTAGCGGTCAACCTTTGGTATTTTTATCTGTGTATTATTATTTTGTTTTTTGTTACCTTTATCTATTACAGAACCTCGTATTTAGCAGGATGTCTGGTTCGAAATCTTAAAGAAAAGTTGAACAAACATAATCCAGAATATAATATCATTATAGCGGACAAAGATATTCTTTGTGTCGAAATTGCTGGACTTTGCCATGATTTAGGTAATACTGCTCTTAGGATATCAAATGAGGAAAATTGATATTTTTCTTAGCCATGTAAAGTTATGTGAGTTTAAATGGGCAGTGATAAAAAGCCAGAAACACTTGCATGTTGATAATGACAATATTGTGATCGCATTTTGTAGTGGTAAACAATGCGTTAGAATTATAGACATCGTTTTTGCATATTTGCAGTCAGTATAAATTCTTGCAATCATGGTATGGCTGAAAGAAGTTACATTGGGTTTAGTAAGTGAATTGCATAAGTGAATAAAAAAGGCAACAACATGTTGCTGTGCAGTTTGTTTTTAACTTTTCAACCAAACAAAACCAAAGTTTTTTTTCGGTTGTCAGAGAGTAACTGAAAAGTTTTCCAACCAACCATGACGGTGACGTTGGCGCGTAACAACGTCACATCAAGATAGGGCGTTTCATCATGCTACCTTGGTTATTGTCAAAGCATTATCACTGAAACCGATATTTATACAGCAGACAATCATACTCATAATCATAATCATACTGACAGAAACTCTTTGCTCTAATTAGGTGCGCAAACTTGGCAACTTTATACGTCGATTTTACTCTCACACGCGCACGTATGCGCAATGTTTTGGCAGGTTCACACAGGGAAAATGTAGCCAGTGTTTGTCACTCTCTTACAAACATTCAAGTGTACCAAACCAGCTGGATTCTGTAAATTATATTCTTAACGTGAATTTGTGAGATTCATTGGGCGGCGGGATTTATTGGCTTTGGTAAAATACAGCTACTCTCAACCATTAAGACTATACCGTCGAAAGGCTTGAATAATAATCCTATGAGAAAGATAAATGCTCTTGTGAACTCAAAATCAAGTTTTGATTGTGAAAATCAAGGCTGTTACTGATGCGCAATGGAGATGATGAGAATTTTTATTTTAATTTTTGGGGGTATCGGCATATCAATTTCAATAAGTTAAACTCAGGAATTATAAGTCAAAGTCACACAAGATTTCGGTAACTTGTTGTTTAAAGTTGCATATCGACATATCAATTTCAATAACTCAGGAATTATCAGTCAATGTCACACAAGAAGAAGAATGTATGGTTTTAGCTTTATTGTGCCCTATTATTGTAATGTCGTCAAAAGTCTTGAAACTGGTTAGAATATTAGTCAAGTATATGACTGTGATAAATCAGGAAAGAATATGGCACAAACGGTTACCATTCTGCAAATATGACGTCATTAATGTGACGCATTTCTGTATTTTTAACAGAAAAAGCCTCAAATTTGCCAATTTCAAGGGTAATTTTCCTTTAGAAAATACTGTCCACAGCCGCCGCCTTTTTCATTTTTTGATATGGTTTGAAAAAGCAATAAAATATACAAATCTAAAAATTTTTGTGGGCGATGCCTGTGGACAATATATTCTGAAAGAAAATTCCATTGAAAATTGGTGTCTTATGTAACTTTTGGAGAAAATGCACATGTTTATGACGTCACAATTATCATTTAAAAGCACATGTGAGAAAAATGATTTGTAAGATTTTTCTGCATGGAATTTCAATGATTCAGAAACACAACAACTCAAATTGATCTTTACTGTTAATCTTATTTTCCTTCGTTATCTCTGAAACGGAATGAGCTCATTTTTTAAACAGAGTCAATAAGAAGTCAATTTAAAAGTCAATTTTAAACCCACGGTTCAAAGTTTGGTCTTGCAAACAAAATAAGTATATGTACAAATTTAATAAAGTATTATTAACATCATTCTTAACAGGTCATGGGGCATTCTCGCACTTATTTGATCAGCTGTTCATCCCTAGAATAAGAGGAGATTCCGATTGGACGGTCAGTGCACATTTGGAAATTTATTGTTGTTTTTCCAATGCTTTTCTTTAAAAAAAAAAACTATATCTATTAAATCGTGTGATTTCTTCAATTGAATGTTTTATTACAGCACGAGAAAGCTTCTGTTGATATGATGTTCAGGATTTTCAACAATAACAAGGATCTTAGAGAAATCGCCAACGAAGAAAAATTAAACCTAGAGGCTAAATCGGAAGATAGAAATTTTATTGAGGGCTTAATACGTGGGGTATTTTGTATTTATTACACATGAGTTGCAAACTGAAACACGTACAGTGTTAATTCTTTCTAATATATATTTGTGTATTAATTAGTACTTATTTTCAATATAACTTTTTACATTACCAAATATGATATACGTGTATGTGAATAAACAATTTTAGAAGGAAAATGCAGGGAAAACAGGGAGAGATGAGACATTGGACTTTCTTTACGAGGTAATTTTCTCGAAAAAAGCCTTTCAAGAATTTATTGTTTTTTTTGTGGGGCAAATTGTTTCACAAGATTTTTGATTTGCAGATAGTGGCTAATGAAATTAACAAAATTGACGTGGATAAATGGGATTACTTCTCTAGAGACTGTCATATGCTGGGCATGAAGCATAACTTTCAGGTTATGCGTAGCATAATGCTGGCTCGTGTCATCAAACACAAACATAGCGAAGATGACAAAAAATACCAGTATCATATTTCCTTTCCTTTATCGGTAAGTTGCTTGAAAAAATATCATTATACAGAACATTAAGTTCGAGCACACTGTCACTCAGTAATTTTTATACAACATATTGACACGAGTAATATACACATTTGCCCCATAAATCATGGAAATTTTGAATTTACTTCATTTTTCTGACGTATATAACATTTGACGCCATGACTGATGAAAATAAGTAATGCTTTAAATTCTTTAAATAGAACATAATTATCCCCGAGTATCCAAAACTCCGTCACCATAAAGTAAAAACATCCCGCATGTCTTTTCAAATTATATTTTGATTTAAGTCTTGTTTGCTAAACATAGTAATAAACCTGAACATTGTTTTAAGTGGTGTTAAGAAAAGTGCAGTTTGTTTTGAACTTTTCACTTGATTGTACATTTTCAGCATGCAAAAAATGACGTCACAATCGCATTCGTTTACAAACAGCGCGATATTTACCGAAAGTGACGGAGTTTGGGAGGTTTGGTGATTTAGATCTATTTGTTCGTCAAAGATTGATTTGGGGGACAAATATTGGTCATAAAAATATATTCCTTACAATGTATTTATTCAAAAAGATAATTCATTATTAATTACATATAAATACATGTATATCGTTTATCTTTCAGGAATACATGAATATATTCGACATGTACCATGCACGCTATACCCTACATCGTCGTGCTTACCAACATCCGGTCAACAAAGCTGTTGAACTAATGTTAGTTTTGTTTCAGTAATTATACTCATTGTATGTACTTTTTGCAAATTATCGGCCACCTTAGACCACGTTTATTCATTCAATGTTTTGTTATGTATTATTAAAGCAAAACATTCATCTACATAATGCGCAACAGGTATTTTTCTCCCAATGTCCTATTTAGACAAATGTCCAATAAAATAAAGGGTCATAAAGGGATAGAATACTAAGTGTCTTAATCTATTCCCTAAAATTGGAATTTTTTCAAAAGTAATGTTAAACAAGACATATTCACTACAATATTATATCAAACACAGGATTTAACATCAAACACACTCTCCGCCGTCAAGTGGTGGAGTCTCCATTTGAGTGAAAAATTCTTGAAGGGGACGTTAAACAATATACAATTAATCTAATGTTAGCAACTCTTTTTTTTTTATAAAGTTATTTAATGAGTCTACTTGTAGGAGTTTTACCTACTTTTAAAAAACTAAATAACCTTGGCCATAACTTTTTCATAGGTGGTGCTAAGATTTTATATTTCACAATAGTTTTTTGTGAGAAAGCCTTTACTTTAGGTACCAACATATTTTCTTTTCATTTGAGAAAGTTTAACCTTCGCTACAATGCCATATAGGGTATATATCAGTGTTTCACAAACACATCTTATTTAAATAAAGATTTTGATGCTCTTACCTTCAATTTAAACTGATTGTCTAAAATTGTATAATAATCCATTCATTCATTTACTGTAAACCAACATTTATTCGCGACGACTTTATTTCGCGATTTACCGGGAGTAACCTGGTTCGCGACGATAAATATTTGCGAACAAACCTTTGTGGATCAGAGTAAAGAGGTACAGAGACTATAAGGACCGGTTCGCGACGAGAAATATTCGCGATGATGAGGCTCTCGCCAACCTCACGAAAATTTCTCGCACGCGAATAAAAGTTGGTTAACAGTATTTTTTTTCATTAAATTTCTAAAAAAAAAAAAAAGTAATTTTTAGTTAATATCTTTTAAAGGCCATACATAAGTGTAATAATAATTTAAATTATTCTGAACAGGATTACCGACGCTTTGTGTAAAGCCAACGACAAGCTGGTTTATAGGTTGGTTTGTTTTTATATATTTAAGCATAAGAAAAAGAAAAAAATTATGATTGGGATGATGAAGCACTTTACAATGAAATGTTTGATTGGAGTTTAATTTTTAATTAACTAGTAGATATTTGTTTCAGAGAAAAAACCTTGGCAGAAACCATTGACGACATGGAGGTATACACCCAGGTCACAGACGGTGTCATTGATCGCATTCGATTTGAAGAAGTCAAAGAAGTCAAAGATGATAAAGATTTCAGACTCATGGAAGCTAAAAAGATAATTGATAGAATTTTTAAACGTGAATTGTATAAATGTGGAATGGAAAGACGAGTAGAAAGTACAGAGGTATACCTTTGACAAAAATTAATTACAATCATTTTACGTTTTAGACTGTAGAAAATATCATTATTTAAATACGATAGTTTTATAGACATATCACACTCACCGTTCTCTGTTTCACACACACAAATAATAAATACACAAGGTAAGATTCGAAAGATGCCCACAAACTGTAAACCATCTCGAGAAAACGTACACAAACCTTTGTATGCAATAGTGCAAATGATGTCCTAGAACTTATCCAAGGTAAAATATTCAAATGCATCCAAAAATACAGTATATCAAAAGTTAAGTAAACTGAGGAATAATATATGATCTGCCAAGAAATTACCATCCTGAAAAGCAATTTGATTTTATTAGAGTGGATGTGGACGATGGGTCATGATATCGTAGTTTTTGTTTAATTTTCATTTTATAATCATATCGAAAGAATAATATGTGTAAGCTGTACTTGGATCGGTCATATTTCCTTGTCCGTTATCCACTACGCAATATCTGACTTAATTGGCTGACTCTATCAAGAATACATGTTATGCTAGATATCATTGTAACGATTGACCGAGAAAATGGAGCAAGATCCTTAGTCGGAAGGTAGTTGTTGGTGCACCTTTAGTCCTCGCAATGGCTGCCTACGACTCTGGCATGGTCCTAACATATGTGGACATGAATGCAACAGCAAATGATCCTGACACGATAGGTTGAGCATATGGACTCTTGGACTTTGATGTCCTTAGAATCCGCAACATTTTTTTTAATTTCTCAAATGACAGATCGTCGATTTAAACGTTTTATTCAAACGGATATCAAACTCAAAAGTTGATTTTAAAAATGAAAGAAATGATCGAGCATATATTCATAGTAAACATATTCACTAAATTGAGAGAGTGGAACACGAGAGGGTAACTACAATTGACGCACTGAAAAAGCTACTGCCTTTCTCCCATAAAAAATATGCAAAAGCAGTTCCTGCACTAAATAACCTGGTTTAATGTTATGAGAACTATATATGGTGATTGGTCACATTTTGTATTTGATCTAGAGTACTGATTGAGGCTATTAATTTATGGCAGTCTTCACACTGAAAGAAATACACCTTAATTTGACTATTGTGTCACGTATTTTGAGAAAAGTTTACAATATACCGTACCACTTCGCCAAGTGCAACATAGTATATATTTTATCATATTTGCACAATTTATGTCTTTCTTTTTTATCATGGATACGTGACGACATCAATTTTTTTCAATATAGATTTTGAAAGAAGTTGTACCTAACCAGGCAATCGATAAAGAAATTAAAAAATATCAAGATAAATGGAAGATTCATTTAGAGGTAAAGTTCTTCCTTCTTTTTTCATGCCTTCCATACGAATCAATTCTTTATTCGTAGTCGATGATTATTTTCTAAATACGTTGTTTGAGAATTAAAAATTAGGTTGATTATGAAAAAATATCTAGTTTTATCTTTTTTTAATTAGCCAGTAGTCTTCAATTACGGAGCTGGAATACACAACCCAATGAAAAATGTTAAATTTTACAGTGGTAATGTTGAAGCGAAACCAGATGACGAGGTACTAGTATTCGAAAAGTGAATTTAAAAATTATCATAATCATTTACTGGAGAAATATTCTTTAAACAATTATATACATAGAAATAACTAACATTGTTGTTTTGCTTTTAAAAAAAAAAAAATTAATATTAATTACAAATTAATATATTGATATCATGAAAAATTATATATACATATATATACATTGTGTGGGTGGTGTGGTTGATGTGACACTGGTGTATTCCCATTCAAGACAATAGATACGCCTTTCATTTGCAAATTTCTGGATGTATATGATTCAAAATCAAAATGTTTTTTCCTCGATTCAGAAACCACCAATGCTTCCTGAAGTATTTGAGGAAACCTTTTTACGTATGTATTTGAAAGAACCTGATGAAGAAGGGAACAAAGACGTTAAGAATTGGTTTCAAAATCTACCAGGTAGGTCTTATATTAAACCTCTTTATTATATAAACGCCGATTTTTAAAAAAATTAAATCAAAACTAGAGCATGTAGAGGTACTGTGAGCGATGAGCTACCTAAATGATACCCCCCCCCCGCCTCCCATATGGTTATAACTGGTGAAATAGTCCATCTTTTCCTGTGGCCGGGAAACCCAAAATATCTGTCGGATCAAATAGTAAAATAGGAGGTGCACAATGGCAATATGTAATAAAGATTCTGTGAAAGTTTCATCAAATTTCATTCAGTGGTATGAGAGGAGTTGCGGATAAGAGATGGGTACCCCAAAGCGTAACAGACGGACGGACAGACGGACGGACGGACGGAAATACCGATTACTATATACCCCCGCTTTTCAAGCGGGGGGTATAATGAAAATCTGAGGGGGAATGCGTCGTTTTCTACCAAAAAGTATTGGATGCGTCTAACGACATCTGGGAGGGGGTCTTGATGTGGCAGGCTCTAATAATGAATCTTGAGTACCAACATCGACCCATGCATATAAACTTTTAATATGTGTCGACCAAGGCAAGGAGGATGGTACTGAATAGCCTTCGTAGTTGTAGTGAAAGACATTGACAAGATGTCAGAGTGGAATATTTACATCCACTGATTATTATACCCCACCCGCTTTTCAAGCGGGGGGTATAATAATCAGTGGATGTAAATATTCCACTCTGACATCTTGTCAATGTCTTTCACTACAACTACGAAGGTATATAGTAATCGGTATTTCCATCCGTCCGTCTGTCCGTCAGTCCGTCTGTACGTCTAGCTGTCCGTCCGTCTGTTACGCTTTGGGGTACCCATCTCTTATCCGCAACTCCTCTCATACCACTGAAGGAAATTTAATGAAACTTTCATGGAATCTTTATTACATATTGCCATTGTGCACCTCCTATTCTACTTTTTGATCTGACAAATATTTTGGATTTTCCAGAGCAAAACATGGACACTGCCATTTTATTCATATGGGAGGCGGGGGGTATCATTTAGTGAGCTCATTGCTCACAATACCTCTAGTTTTTCCTTTGATTTTTATGAAGACCATTGCCATTTATCAATGCAAAAACCGACAATGATCAAGACATGTTCATATACATATTCTTTCTACAATGGAATAAGTTTGGCATAAAATTACATAATCATCTATAATACAATATTTTACGTATTTGATTTTAATTTGATTTTTTTTCATACAAATGTAAATATTAAAAATGAAATGTCTTTCTTTCTTTGTTGGTACGGAAATTAACGTCGCACCTGTTGCACGGGTTATGTATTTTTCTGCAATAGCTGTAACATTAATTCCGTAGTAACAATCAAAGAAAGCTTTTTATTACTTAATTACATGTATCAAATGTATGTTCAATCACGTTAAGCGCTTGAGGAGGAAAACCCTCTATCTTTCTGTGTTCCGTAAATTAGAAGTGAAAAAAGGAAGCAGGTAACAATATTTTCTTTGTTTATAAGGCCCATTCTTTAATTTGTAGTTTAAAGAAACTGGGATTTAATCGTACTTTTAAACCCATAAGCTCCCTTTCTGAGGAGGAAAATCTTAAAAATTATTTGAATATTTTTAATGTTCAAAACAACCTTTGTGAATTTGAATTACCATATCTAAATACAGAGATAATAATAATATTTCCTTCAAAGCAGCGAGGGTTGAACAAATTAAATTCAAGATATTGATTACATTCTTTTCTTCTTTCTTTTTTTCTACTAATAGTAAGATAATAACATGAAATATAATTTTTTTTTTACTGTTAGGCGCAATACTTCTTTAATATAGACATGAAAAACTAGAGCGTCTGTGAACAATCAGCTCACTAAATAATAACCCCGTCCTCAAATATATGGTTAAAATGCCCAAAGACCATGTTTTGTACTGGGAGACCCGAAAAAGCGTCAGATCAAAAAGTAAAATAGGAGATACACAATGACATTATGTAATAAAGAAACGTGAAAGTATCATTAAATTTTATTTAGTGGTATTGAAAGAGTTGCGGATAAGAGATGGGTACCCTTCAATATTATAGAAAAAAATTACCATGCCCATGTTTTACTCTGGGAAACCGAAAATGTATGTTCGATCAAAAATAAAAATAGTAAGTGCACAATGGCACTTTATAAGAAAGATTCTGTGAAAGTCTGTTTGATTTCATTCAGTGGTATTCAAGCACGAGGAGCTACAGATAAAAATTAGGCACCCCAAGGCGTAACATACTGATTGATTGGCCCCATTATTTATTTTGATGAAAAATATTGGAGGAAATACTTCGAAAAAGTGATTTATTTGTAAGGGACAATTACAATCGATTAAGTGCATTAAGTGGTAAAATTCCTCATTTAATTGGAAATTTTGATTCTTGAACGTCAATTGTTACATAATGACACGCCCATTTCTTTTGAAACGAGACAGGACACAACAATCTTTGCGACTGGCAACAAGAGTTACACTAAAATGGAGATTTTTAAAGTTATAAAAACGAGTTGAAAAATCTCCACAACGAATTTGCTCAGAAGAAGGTCCACTTTCAATACAAATTAAGCCCTGTATTTTTCAAAAATATTGAAGTAATATAAGAAATTAAAATTCACTCTTTCCGAATCAGAGGAATTCCATGCAGTAAGAATACACAAATTGTGTTTCTAATATGATTTCTTAAATGCTAATTGCGACGTCATCAACTTGTTCAGTTTCCCGTATTTTCTTAAAAAGTTGCAGAAGACATCAATTTTTAGTGGAATTTTCTCGTTGAGAAAACATACTCTGTCACCATCGCCGACAAAGATTTTGAGATATGTGATTTTTCAAAGCAATTTACATAATATATCCAAAAATTGAATCGGGCGGCGGTGGCAGACACTATTTTCTAAAAGAAAATAAGCCCAGAAATGAGTCATTCTGAGGTTTTTCTGCATTAAACTTAAAAATGTACCAAATTACACTGTAAAAAATGTGTTTAGATGATAGACACTTTCCTAAGCACTTTCTTGTCACACTTTTTTTGATGCGTTGAAATTCTAAACACATTGAATTTCATTACGTGTAACGGAAAGTGTTTAGAGCCTAAACACTTACATGTTTAGACTTTAAACACTTTACAAAACATGTTATGATACATGTTTACAAATTAAACACTTGGATGTTTTCGTTGTCTTCCTGCAAGAAAACTGAAAAAATAACAATTGTTTACATTTTAAATTTTATTCAATGAACATATATTCAAACATGGATTTTTTTACAAAGAATTTTAAATTAAATATACATTATATTTTTACACGCTGGTTTTAATTCTAACCAGATTAGCAAGCAGTTATTCCTCATGTCTGTATCAAGTTTAACTTCCAGCAATTTTTCACTGCATGAACAACACACGCATAATTTGTTTTCATCTGTGACCGTCAGTAGGTAATCCACTTGTCATTATTTGAGAATATTTTAGGTTGTTCAAAGCTATAACGAACAGCAGACTTCACAAAACTCAGTTTCCCCTAGAAAGTAAGAAGTGTTGAAAAATGCAAGAACGATGCCAGTCATTCTGGACTTGGAGATGGCAACAGTTTCTCTGATACGTGTATTTGCTTTCAAGTTCGATGTGGACCATATCCTGTAAGAAAGAAATTCAAAATTTATCAAAATATGCTCCTCACTGGCTGGATTTGTATTACCTTTTTTGTTTACATGTTTGATAGCTATTATTGTTTTACTTTTATTGAACCTCGTCTATATAACCACTATTTAGTATTGATACTGTTATAGATATTATTGATATTATATATAATGTACTCCTTTCTAGATTTCAGGAATGCAATATATAACCGAAGGTAATCTTGATCTACAACTACATGTGCAAACGCATGTCTATTTACGTAGCCCATCGTGGTCAATTTATGTAAAATAAAAATAATAGTTAACATACCTTTTATCGCAGTAATGTTGCAGTTTAAATGTATTTCACAATCTCTTCATGGTTATCACTTTGATTAGCATTCACTTCCTTTAATCCATCTTCTTTAGCTAACATTGGGATTTCCTTTGTTTCGATAAGCGCTCTATTTATCATTCGAATATATATGCGTCATTTCCGGAAAGATAACTCTGCACTTCACAGAAAAGTGTTCAATTTCTAAACACTTATATCTAAACATGTGTTCAATCTTAACATCATTTAGATACAACACACGTTTAGACATAAATGTTTAGCCGTTAAACACAATCTAACACACGTTTAGACCTAAGTGTTTAGCCGTTAAAAACATTCTTATACATGTTTAGGTCAAAACACGTAATGGAAGTGTTTATTTTCTAAGCGCATTTTTTACAGTGTAGTGACGTAATATTTCTAGAATGATCCTCCTTAATTAATTAAAGCCATATTCTTTAATGATTTATCATATTCATTTACTTAACTATTGTTATAGCCAATTTCATTAACTTTTTAAGAACATTAAATTTTTAGTGCACATAAAGCCCAAAGTGTACCTTCTTGTTTGAATTTATCATGTTTAGATTTTGTAAATTACAATATGCATAAAATATACATTTTTCTTTTTCCTTTTTTAAAAAATAGATATCATCGTGGAGGACGTACAAAAGAAAAGATACAAAAAATTTATCTTCCCAACCCGTAAAACAAAAGCATAAAGGAAAAAAAGACTACTTTTGTTGGAATTCTAACAACTTGTCTCTGACATAAAGTGACCTTAGGCTGAAATGGGATTTGAAAAACGATCATATAGACATTTAAGTTTGCTGTTCTTAAGAATTCGGAGTTCTATTTATTTTTCAAATTAATCAAAATTTGCTTTTGTGCACTGACATATCATTTTCTTGTTTCTTCTACTTACACTGTATGTTGTTTGAAATATGCTTTGATGTTTTGATTTACATTTTGTGTGCACAACTATGTATTTCAAACATCGATATCTCGAATACCATGGGTATATCGAAGTGATTTGTAAGTGTCAACCCCTTATTATTTCGGTTATTTACCATCGATACTCGATATCTCAAATTATCGAATATTTCGATTTTTTCTGTCCCATCGCGTTCGAGATAACGAGAATTCTAAAATAATATTTATGTGCTCTTAAATATTTGAAATATCTTTAGTAATATATTTATCATATTTTTAATCATTTATATATTTTATTATGTTTTTATTTTAGCTCTTTTGCCAACTTTTTCACATTTTTATCATATACATTTTTTTATATTTATCAACAATATAATATGAAAACTTTTTTATGCATTCAGATTGTGTGATAAATTATTAGTAGTTTATATGAATTACTAGTAAATAAATTTTATTTTGGTAGTAAATTTTATATATTCTATTATCATTATTTTTGCTTTCTATCTGTTTGCCTGTAAAGATTAACAATTTTTGTTGATCGGAAATCACCATACAAAAAACCGGGTAAGTAGTTAAATGGTAAGTGGTTAAATTTTTCGTTTGAATGAATCATTTATGTCCTTTTTATCGAACGTCAACTGCCGGTTACATTATGACACGTCAATTTCTTTAGAAACAAGAAAGCAATAATTGTAGGTTTTTCGGGCACCTCACTCTATTTAACATGTCATGAAATACAGGAATATGGAGATGAAGAACAATATTCAAAATATTCAAAAAATATTTTTTTCAAAAGCCCATTAAAATAATACAAATCGTAAACATGAGTTTGAATTTGGGAATGACGGAGACTCGTCTTTTTTCTAACTTTCGGTACTGCAGCAAATATGTACATGATTTTAGCTATTATTGAAGATATCGGAAGACGTGCGTCAGTCGAAAGCACGTTTACTCATTATTCATGTAGGCAACTTATCTGATTGGCTATTGTAAAATGGAATATTTACATTTGCAAATATCTTTTAGATGAACCTATTGTAGAGAAAATATGTTCAATTCAGTGTGAATGTTATTTGGGGGTTAGCGCGACCAATCACAGAGCGAGGTGATATTTTGTCTACATATTTCTTTCACGGTGCAACTTGTTTTGGAATATTTCTAAGTTACTAGTAAAAACGATGAAAAAGATGAAATGATAAAAAAAATTAGATATTTTTCAATCACAAGATTTACGATAAATTTTCCTGCGACGTGATTAAGGGTTTAAATACTATGATTAGCCTAAAACCGCATTTACCTTTTTCATCTGGTTTTAATCCGAATTCCTTTGGAGTTTTTTAAAACTGAAACAGGCGATACCACTGCTTTTAACTTCAAATATTTTAAGAACTTATGAAATACATGTAGTTAGATTATTCTCAGCAGCGATCATTGTTCTTTCACTATAAACAGATATTTCCTCAACTGGATTGCTAAACATGAATTATGTAAACATTCAAATAATGGAGCTAATTGAAATTTATAAACCAAACAACTTCTACGATCGGCAATCCTCGGCCGACTCCGCTACGCTCCATTCAAACCTCGGATGTGATTAGTGGAGGAATACGCAACAGATCCTTATATATTTCTCCGCCGGAAACTGCCTTATCACTCATTCCATAGTTCGCTCTGCATAACGTTCTTAGAAAATGTTTTTTAATTTGTACAATTCTATATCGTAAACAGTGTTTGATTACATCCCTCATATAAACGGGCTTTAAAAGCAAGAAAAAACTGTTTAGTGTGCCACAAAATAACTGATTTCAAATGTATGACATTTGAATGAAATTCAAATAAGATCACATGACTGAATCAGCAAGATGGTAGATCACCGTTGACGTCCGAGATTATGTGCGAGGTATGAGTCATCCGAGGAACTCCGAGTGCAATTTCTAGGTCATTGCGCGTCACACCATAGCAATACACTGTGAAAATTGTGTTCAGGATTTAAACACTTCCATGACGTGTTTAGATCTAAACATGTATAGAAATATGTTTAACAACTAAACACTTTAGAAATTAAACACGTTCTGCTGTAAAATGCAGAGTTATCTTCCCGGAAATGACACAAATACTCGTATATTTAAATGTTAATTTGAGCGGCCATCGAAACAAAGTAAATCACAAAAGGCTTAAGGGACGTATCAAGGAGAGTAGTGACAACCCAACGGAAAACCATGAAGCGATTAAACGCAATTTTTTTTTGCATTTTAGCGCAATAATCTTCAAGTAGCATTTAAAAGCAATCATTTCTATTGATTTTTGAAGAGTGCATTGATTTCACGCTGATATTCGTTTCTTTTTTCTTTAGTACATTAACGTATGAGGAGAATTGTGTTTTGTTTAGCATTATAGAATCAGATTCTTCCGAACAAGCGTTTTCTGAATGATTAAATCATTGGTGCGGATTAAAAGAGGAGAAAGAAGTGTCGGTCTGTAAAAACAAAGACAACCTTAGAATGAAACAAAGCTTTAGCATGTATAGATGTGTATATTCCTGTATATTTACAACCTTTCCTTTGATCACATATAATAAACACGAGAACACGGAAATTTAGGAGATTGAATTATATGAAATCAAAAATAAATCAAATGAAAACAGATTGATCGATTTGTACTACCAAATTGATATGGCTATTAATACCATTGAAACATTCTTAATTTGCTGTGATACCTAGTGTAAGGAATTGATTAATGGCTGCTTTTCAAACAACATTTATGGTTATTGCTCTACATATCATCTCTAATAGTACTATTATATGCAAGATTTCAAATTATTTCAAGCAGACAGCCTGTTGTATTTATGCAAAAATACAGTTTATCACAAATGAATATGGACATGAAGTACATATTTATGCTCTCAATTCATTAACTGTCCCTAAAACTTGAAAATGATGCTTGTTAACTGGCAGCTAATTTTATGCACAGGATCACAATTGTGTTCGTGAGTTGAGGAATCTGGTTCAGCAGCAGGCATCGAGGATCACAGAAATGCAGACAGAAATCACGGAACACAAATTAAATATAAGCGAACAAAAGAGGGAACTTCAGTTGTTAAAAGTGAGTCTTTATAAATATGGTTTCAGACACTAGAACTTTTCAGCTTTCAAATTGCAAATTAAATTGTGTTTACAGATTATGATATGAACTTTGAATAAAAATGTTTACAAAGAAAAGCCATATAGTTCATGTTTCTTACTATAATGAATTTTCTATTAGGAATACATGCGATCTATGAGAGTATCTAATCCAAGAATGAGAGAAATACAGTCAGAGATGGAAAATGCTGACGTTCTACGGTAAGGCCAAATATGAACAGTCTCATTATAACATATTACTTATATCAATACATGTACTGCCTTTTAGGGGCATTTTTATAGGAAGTATTGAAAAACCCACCTTCATGAAATAATAAACTGTTTTACCGTAGATTCTTTATTTTATGCAAATATTTAATATCACATTCACAGGTATGGCTTTTACACATCAAATAATGAGAACAAAAATGTGCAACTGGAGGGTTGATCAAAGGACTTTAAAGGATTTAAGAACTTTAAAAATGAAAGCGAATTATTATACTTAGCAAATGCTGCTGCTTTAAAAATATGATTATCAATTTATTGTCTATATTTCAGTATCTTCGGTACTCTAATATAGCAATTTTGTTATAAAATATCAATTAGATAATATTTTCTAACAATTTTTAGATGGGTGAACAGTTTACAAACCGCTCGGGTTACCCGTTGGGGCGGTATGATCTCTACCCCTGATGCGGTGCTACAGGCGGTCATTAAGAGGGCCCTGATTGACAGCGGCTCCCCTCCCCACATTGTTAATGAACTAATGGAGAATGCACATGAACGAAGATGGCCACATGGACTCAGTACTCTGGAAACCAGACAACTGAACAGGAGACAGTATGAAAATTACGTCACAAAAAGAATTCCAGGTTTGTGATCCGATGTCGTCATTGTAATTTTGAAGAGTTTTATTAATAAATTTCATTTACTTTTGTCCAATTGAACTTTTTTTACTTCCAGATTAAATACCCCCCCCAACCCCCAGTAAACTTTCAGTTCTGATCTGATATGTGCTTTTTCCTGGCCAATTGCTCAGGTGAGCGATGTGGCCCCTGGGCCTCTTGTTAATAAATGTCATTTACTTTTGTCCAATTGAACTTTTTTTACTTCAAGATTAAATGGACAAAGAGTTACTTTACATAAAAAATGATAGATGAATATATAATACATAACATTAGTCTTTTCGCTTCACTGTAAATTTGCCATTACCATGTAGCCTAGAAATATTTATTTAACAGATATGTTGCACATGAAGTTATGATCAGATAATGTGGCTTAGCTTTAAGATTCATTTGGACAAGATCATTGTTGCATAAAAATATGAAATTCTTTATGTACCATAGTTTTTTTTGCACTTATCAAACAACATTTCTCTCCATCAGTAATTTTTAAAAAAATTGTAAAAGCCCAGACATGGGTTGCGGTTTGTGTGTATCATTGAATGATTGTGATGTACAGTCTCAGTTTAACTTTATTCTGAAATTCCAATTTTAGGTAAACAAGCTGTGGTGGTGATGGCCTGTGAAAATGAACACATGCCTGAAGACTTGATAATGGAGCCAGGGCTGGTCATGATATTTGCACATGGAGTAGAATGACCAGCAAATGTAAGATTCAGTAAAAAAAAGTTTCTAGTTTCTAACAATAAAAGGAGGATATTGCTCTTTTTATCATAATGAAATTTTTCAAAAAATGATTTCACTGAAAATATTTTTTGTTAGAAAACTAGACATTTTAAAATGATATGTTATAATCTAGATTAAGTTCATTTTTGAATATTTTCGTGGAGAATTGTGCTTTAATATCATTTTGTAAGCATATTTTATTTCAATCGTCCATGCCTATCTGATGTTTTGTTTAAAATTTCCAAAAAGTGTGAGACATATTCTTTTCTTTAAACAAATGTTAATTAAGTTCTATTCTGTTTTTTTTTTTCAGAAATGAGCAAAGATCTGTGATAATCTGTGATTTCTTCAGTGAAAGGGTAGATTTTTAATGAAGTTGTCAGAGCAGACAAGTGCTTTCACATCTAGAAACAGATCATGTTCTAGATTTTCACAAAATGTTATACACGTACATATATTGCTGTGAATGAAAAAAACCTGATTTAGTTCAGTGTAATGGACAAATGGTGCATTAATGTTAAAAGTTGACAGTGAATATTCCTGGTAATAAAAACCAGTATGTGATTTTTCTGATTCATGTAGTGTGTGTATCTGTAATGTTTGTACAAAGTGTAGACTT
>PRKT01000264.1:711236-746153 GCA_003671525.1 Saccostrea glomerata | reverse complement strand
GAAATGTCAAAATTCTTTAACTTCGATTTTCTCAATAACTACTCAAGCAATCGTTTTGAAACTTTCAATGTTAATTCCTTGCAATGTGTCAAAGTGATTTCTTCTTTTAAAATAATTGTAATGAGTCGCTCACACTTGTCATAGAAACGAAACAGAAAAAAAGGTTAAGATGTACACATGTGTTCTCCAAGATCTAGGTCAAAGGGTCAAAGTTCTTCGTGTCCAATAAAAGTTCTTTTCACAAGGATTACATATTTGAAATACGAAAGCCTAGCCTTTACCGTTCAAACGTAAGGTACTATGTTCAAGACGACCCCCCCCCTTTTTGAAGCGCACTGCCATGTAGAATACACAGATATAACATATACAATTTACAAGTAACGTTTTAAAAGTTTCATTCATAAAATTCAGTTCTCCTGATGTGATTTGATAGTTTAAATTGCCAATAGTCATTCTTCTTCTGTCTTGTCTCTAAATTTTATAATTATTTTTTTTTCTATATAAAAAAAAATAACGATTGTCAACTGCATTTATTAGCATTTCGCTTTTTTGGTATATATATTACTTGTATATTATTAATTTCATTAAATAGTGCAAGAATAAATTACAAAATTGGTACGTTATTTCCATAGTTTTTATTCATTTATAAATCTTTGGATCCGTTCCTATAGGTGCGCTAAGCCTTGATCACTACTGTAAACAAAACATTCATCTCGCCGAAAATGTTCATGATTCCGCTAAACTGAGAAAGTTTACACATGATTTATCATCTCATAAGAAACATCAGCCCTCTACAATGCAGAAATGCTCGAATTGAAGGTGGCATGTCAGATTCGTTTTCCGGCAGAACCTCTAAAAAAGTGAAAGTAGGGAAATTTCTGAGTTCTCACTGTCGTTATAATACACAAAATAATTCGGCTGATCTTCTTAATAAATAATATTTGCCAAGCTTTTTTGGTAGGAAAGATACTGCCAATTAACAAGTATGAGGCTCAGTTCAATACATCTGCCCAATTTCTTTTATGCAAGTCTGCAATTTGGGACTTGTAATTTTTTTCCTGCACTACTTTCTTCTCCTACAGATTCTAAAAATAATGAGTGGGATGTACCCAATTAAGGTCTTCCGTTTCCAACAGAAAGAACTGATACTACTGGATGGTTGTCCAAGCTTAGCTAATGGACCATTGTTTTAGTGATGATAAAAATGAAAGTCTTGTCCAATACGGGGCGACATATACTATTGCTTGCAATAGCAGACTTTCTAGTTATTTTTCTTCTTCCTGGGTACTTTTTTGTCCGGGAGTGATCTTGTTAACTACACATCTGACTTAGGTTAAACCTTTTTAGGGTCAGTAGGCATGTTATGTAGATTTGCGGAACAAAGGTCATTTTGTGCGCACGTGCTTGCAAGAGCGTGCACGTGCAACGCGTGAAATGACCAATATTATAGATTAGCCGTAACTTTTCCATTTTTGGATTAAATCCTTTGAAAATCATAATGTGAGGATATATTAATAGCATAGACAATACGACATGGTCAAAATAGCAAGATCTCACGCGCATGCACGTGCGCTTCACTCTGATTGGCTGAAACTAAAGTCTCGATATCTTTCTTGTTTTTTAATGAAATCCTTTGAAATTTTGAACATAGCCATATATAAGGATATTCTACAACATGATATATAGCAATTATCATGAAAACACGTGCATGCACGTGCGCTGCAATCTGATTGGCTGAAACTTTAATTGGCTATATCTTCTTTGGTTTTCAACCAAACAGGATGGGATTTGGAACATAGATAGATATAATGGACATCTACAATAAGGTATGGTCACCATGCACATGCATGCACGTGCTTTTACGAGCGCTGCAATCTGATTGGCTGAAACTTTAAACAGTTGTAACTCCCTTGGTTTTCAACCAAACGGGCTGGGATTTAGAAGATAGATAGATGTAATGAACTTCTACAAGAAGGTATGGTCACCATGCTCATGTATGCACGTGCGTGCACGTGAAATGAGTAAAATCAAAAATACTCTTAAATGAGCGTATTCTTTAATAATTTTGGATTCAGTACTTTAATATTAATGTATTAAAAAATATAGTTTGTGTAGACAAGATGATATGGTCATTATGCACAAACATTAACATGTGAACGCGTGCAATGCTGAAATTTGAATGAACTTGGTACACTTTTAGGTAAACGTTGTTAAAATATCAAATGCATATGTAGAGTTTGTGTTATTTAATGAAGCTTACAGGGAATATGGCACCAAAAGGGAGTTGGGGAGCGTTTGGGGAACATCTGTAACGGTCCCCGTTACAATTAGCACTAGTTACATTGACCTTTTGACCTTGACCTTGGAGATTTTTTTTGCTTATCAAAAACCTTTAACATTAGCTCACTTTCAAATTTCACAATTGTTTTCCAGTGAGAATACCCTACTTTTGGTACCAATTAATTAAATTTGCATTTAGTAAAAGCTTAATCTTTGCTATGTTGCCATACGGGGGCATCAGTGTTTTACAAACACATGTTGTTTCTTTAGATTCTTCGTCTTTATTGAAAAACTTGGTATGATCAGCAACCTTATTAATTTTGCATTCAATGTGCTGATTATGATCAGGAAATTTAATATCTTTAATGTTGGGATTTTGGCGTATGGCACAAGTCAATTTGTAATACATATAGCAAGGTAGCTATAGGACACCCTTGTCTATCTGATCTTGATATTGTAAAGTATTTGGAGAGGAACCCATTGGTTTTAATGCAGAATTTGCATTTATTAACAAATTTTATCCAGTTATTGTATATATTTCCAAAATAAAGTTTTTTTTAAGGCGGAATCTAACCATTCCCATTCTAATCTATCAATTGTTTTTATTGATCAAGAAAAATTATTGCTCCTTCTAAGTCTTCATTATCTGCGAATTCAATAATATCTTGTATAATTCTATTGGCATCGCTTTTATTTCTTCCCTTTACAAAACTTTTTTGATCAGGATTTATAAGATTTGGCAGGACATATCTTAATCTTTCAGTAAATATTTCTTAAATTCATTTTTTCATAAATAATATCACAACTCTGCGTGATTCATTAGTCCAGTTATTCCATATAGAATTAGTACCGTTAAATTCTTTCCATTTATGTTTCCATCTCTCGGTATCGAGATCAGTTCCGTGAGTCTCTTGTAAACAAACTACATCATATTTGCAGGTACGCTTGCTCAACCATGAAAATATACACATTCGCTTTCTTTTATCCCTTAATCCGTTAACGTTAATATATGATTCCTGCAAAGACATTGACAATTTTTAGGGGTAATATTTTTTCCCCGCTTATCAATACATGTATTTGATTTGAAAAAATGAACATGCTTAATATGTGCATGTTTGTATTTATTTCTTATTTACAAATGCTTAAAGGCAAATTGTTTGCTAGTATGCATAGCACGCAACATGACAGTAAAAAGCATATACCTAAACATACACGAGTATGTACATGATTATACAATGTTAATTGTGTAAGGTTCACGTACATTCGCTACATTCACTAAACTTTGAGACATTTGCCTTGTTTCTCCGCGGAGGACGGTGTATGAGAACTTAATCTTCGTTTTGACATGCTTGGGGTCTGAGGTTCACTTCCATCCGAAGTTTCTTTTTGCTCGAGAAAGCCATCGCAATTTTTCCAGCACATTCACTGCTAATGTGAACGCCACTTGATCGGTAAGGTCGAACAAGGATTTGATCGCGTGACTTTAACCATTTACGAAGTGATTGTATTTGTCTAATATCTGAGTTCTGTGATCCTTTTTGCAAAGTTCTTTCGGGAATATGTTCACTGTGTTTATTGTTTTAATTATTTTTTTTTTATTACGACACCCCTAACTTTCCTAGGAAAAACCGTGCTAACAACTACAGTTGCTGACGGATAGGTTTCTTTTACTTTACTGAGACCCATAAGCACGTTTACATTTATTTCACTAGAGTTGATATATATCTTATATAGACTTGATATATCTGTTGTGCCCAGATTTACTATGATATTTTCTTTCATTTTTGGTTTCAAGGTAAATGGTATTTTCCAAGACGGTAAATGTACAGGTGGCACACTGTCCTTGACCTGCAAATGAAGTTTACCGTCCAGTTTTCCTGAATCCTCGAACACATTTGCATACTTCTCATTAATTTCTTCTATAATGTCAATCTGCGAAATGACGTTATTCTGAACTTGTGTCTTTGAGAGGAATTTGTCTGTATTCACAGTAATAAGTTCCATTCCTTAAATTCAATAGCTCTTTCACCCAAGACCGTTCACGGTAGTTCAGTCGGTAGACCGCTCGCTTCATAATCGGGAGGTCGTGAGTTCTCATCTCGGCTGCGACCGACCTAGTGGTTAAAATGGGTAGCAACTGTTCCTTCGCCATGCGCTCGGCACTTTGAAGTGAAATTTACGGGTCCTTCGGATGAGACCTTAAATACGGAGACCCCGTGTCAGCGGCAGCCGTTGGCACGATAAAGATCCCTCACTGCTCAATGGCCCTGAGTGCCGAGTAAAGGTCAAAATTTGAAGCCCTTCACCGGCATACGGTGACGTCTCCATATGAGTGAAAAATTCTCGAGAGGGACGTTAAACAATATACAATCAATCAAATAATCTTTTACACAAGATACAATGTAATTCTTTGACTGGCACAATGACGAATTCTAGATTATACTTTTTCGATAGCGAGGCTTTAGTTTCAGTTTTGTTGTACATCTAAAGGGTAACATAAGTTTTCTTTAGATTCTGAAATTCCTAGTCAGCTGTCAGACGCACGTACACATGAGCAGATAAATTTCAGCAGTAGATCCATTGTCCCATTGGAACTCCACATATTTGTCCTGGATTGTCATTACAGCCGTATGACGTTTTGATGATAGTAATGCACTTGTTCAATAACGAGAACGAGTTAATCTGATGAGTCGCTTTAATGGGTCTTAATCTCATGAACTTGTGACTTTCTGTGATTCCATGTACCACGACGTATTTCATGGTGTTTTGCTCTAGGAGGATCTTTGATAGGACAGTTTCTTTCAAAATGGTTCTGCTCACCACACGAGTTGCAAGTCTGTCCAAACGCTGGGCATTTCTCTCGACTACGCGGATGTGTTCTTCTACAGGTTCAGCATGACTGTATGGTTGGTATGGTTTGTGTGTCTCTAGGTTTCTCAGTCTTAACATGGTTATCTTGTTTCACTTTCTGCTTGACCTTGACATGGTGAACATCTGCAATAGACTTGAGCTGAGATTCAGATTTCTCATTCGATCGGCATATATCTTTGCAACGCTGAAGGTCTAGATTCTTCTCCTGTAACAACTTTTTACGGGTATGGTTACCCCCAATCCCAATTACATGTAGAATGCGATCCCTTATCATTTCATCCTCCATGTCTCCAAATTTGCATGTTTTCACTAGTGTACGCAATTCTGCAACATATGCATCTATATGTTCTGACTGTTCCTGATTTCTACAGTTAAATGTATAACGCTCATATATGACGTTGGTTTGACCTACACAATAAGCAATAACCTTATCAATATTCCCTTTATCTTCATCTGAATCAAATTTTAATCCATCCACAGCATGTAACCTATCTGATCCTAAACAAGTGAGGAATGTTGCGCATCTCAGTTGGGTATCTCTCTCCCTTAACCCCGTAGCGATCTCATAATTTTTCCCACACTCGTTTGAAATGTTTCCAATTGAAAGCGAGGTCACCTTGCATATCAAAGGGCTTTGTAAATGGAATATTCATAGTAGAAAGATGTACTGCAGCTTCATCCGCTATAACTTGCTCATTTTCTTCAAACGTGGATTTGCACGACAGAGGAAATGCGGTCCACAAGAAATCAGTGAGATTCTTTAATATTTGGAGCAGTATAAACAAATGACGGGCGATCAAAACGGTTGACTCATTAAAGACGTACAGCACATTGGGGGAGATAACTCTTGCAATTTCAATTGAACGTTTGACGTGACGTGAAATTTAACGTGTGAGAAAAAAGGACATCAATCAGCCAAAATCTTCATGAAATTTATTAGGACCCGACACTCTTAGCCAAAATTTGTGACATTTTCTTAATTTTAATTTTGATTCATACATCATTATATAGTAAAGAGTGTTTCGGCGGTTTTAAAACAGCTATATGCCCTAAGTCCCGCCTCATCAGGGGTCCACCTTAGCAGTTGTATTCTTGTGGTAAACGTGATCTAATAATCATATCTCCTCTGCTTTTGTGCAACGTCAAAACTAAAGCGTCAAAAACACGAGTAAAATAATCCCAAAATATATCAATGATGGAAGAAAATTGGGATATGGGGCTTGGCTGTGATTGTGCGTACCATACTCAATTAATAACTATTACTTTAATTAACCCAATTAAACTCCGTAAAAAGCAAGACGTAAAATACCATCCCTTAATGTTTATTTCATTTAATTTCATATGCAATAAATTGTATTTTTTATCAAAGCGCAGCATTTTTTTCTGAAAATTTTATTTTCATTGCCGAAAATCTCATCATGTTCAATTGGCTATATAACATTCCGATTAATGATCTTCATTACAATGTGTGCCTACACGATACAGATGCATCTATTGTTTTTCTTCTTTAATTAGATAAAATAACAATAAACAAACATAAAACTTTTTACAATGTAAAATCAATGTTGTTCTCAGACCCTTACTGATCAAAGAATAACAACTCTGAAAATGTAGGAGATGTTTATTTTCCTCCCTTTATTCACGGTTTTCCACAGAATCAGATACATTTACAGCAAGACCTGATAAATTCGAGAATTGAGTACAATAGACCTCATATACACAATGTGTAAGTATAGAATTGAAAAAAATTGTTCACTTGTACTGAAATTATCTGCATTTATGAATATCCTATTGCACAAGTCGTAACTTTGAATTTCTTTCAACAAAGTCGGTTTGCATTACCTCGATTCAAAACAAAACGTAGCCTATAAGATTTTAAAAAAAATATCAATGTGCGATTTGATATAAATTGAAATAGATGAGGAGTTTAATGTTTGATATTTTTTAGTTAATGTGGACGAGTGCGGAATTTTCATTTAACTTTAGAAGCGACGACATTGAAATAAAATGCGTACAATATCATGAGGGGTGTATGTACATGTATATCTAATGCAAATGTCGATGTATCCCCACGACCACATACTGTCTCATACTGTCTTGAAATAATGACTTGAAAGAAACTACAATTATTCCATTTATATCACAGCTGAGTCGAACATACGCCATTTTTTGTTTTTAATGAATAAGATTAAAGAAATAAAACCAAACATATTCACGTTCAACTAAACTTGTTCGTATCCATTCGTATTCAGATTTCATGTGATATGGAATGCATAATACATACGTATATGAAAAAGACACTAAAATCTTTCAGTAATATTTTCCTACATATACATATAAAAAGAGTAGATAATATCTATTCTGCATTCATGAATTTAAAAACCAATGCATACCTCCGGGATTCTTGACGAAATGCCAGTATATTTGCACTGTAAACGACGTTTCGTCAAACGGTAATGGTCTGCGACGCAACAAATGAAGGGTGGGGGTGATAGGGGTATTCAAATATTGCCTAAAAATCTACATTTAAATATGCTTTAAATATGAGAACTTTTAAATCTGTAAGTTAATATTAATAATTAATAAAGTTAATAAGTTAAAGTTTTTCAAGCATAAGCAATATTTTAATTTAATTTTTTTAAATGTGTATTTGTAGACTCATACAACAAAGTGATCAACCCCCGTCTGAAAGACGCGCGGGAACGTGATTTATTCAGGAAGGGGGGGGGGGGTAATTTTCCGCTATTAAATCAAAACTGGTCGTACAAAAATTATACAAAAAATTATGAAGATTATTTTTACTACCAGCTACCTAAACCTAATGTTTTTTACCAAAATTAAACGACAGATTTTTGCAGAAAAAAAATTGAATTTGATAGATACGCCATTTTCAAATTCTTAGAAAATTCATAGTTTTTCAGTTGAAGGTCTTTAAAAATTGTTTTTATGATATGTATATCAAAAAGATGACTATGTCTTTTTGTTAAATGGTTAAAGGAATAAGCCAATGAAATTTGACATTTATATCCAACCTGGTTTTTTGAAAATCAAGGTTTAGGTAGTTCATTGATTAAAAATTTCTCTCCCTGTAAACTACTAAAGGGTAGGGGAGTAACTTCGGAAGTTCCTGTCCACAAACCACTCGAACGATTTTGTCCAAAATATGCATGCATGTAGTATATATGTAAGACTCCAAGGTCCGATGGTGACGCCAAAGTCCGATGGTCTCGCCAAACCCCGATGGTCTGCGCGAAACCCCGATGGCACGCGGTCTTTACGGACGCCAAAGTCCGATGGTCACGCCAAAGTCCGATGGTTGGTTTCCTATGAGACGCGCGACGCTAAAGTGCGATGGTCTGACACGCCAAAGTCCGATGGTGCGGAGAAACAATCAACGTTTATGACGTCACAATAGTCCGACGTCATGACGTTGTTCTGCCTTCAAAATCCATTGATTCAGTATTCGTCTCACATACATTTTTACTGATATTGCTTATTGTTTTCGCCTACCCGAGCTATAAGGGCTAGTTCCTGTAGACTATTCGACTGATAAGGGTTAGTTCTTGAACACCAATGTGTATCACCGAGAAATTTTACGGTTTAGTCCTCGCAAACTATTGGACTGATTTGGGTCAGTCCTGCACCCATCCTAGATATCTAGCTTATAGTTTTAACACATTTTTCGACTGATAAGTGTTAGTCTCGCACATATATCTAAAAGATTAGGGTTAGTTTTTGCATTCAATATTTATTTGCATTTTATTTTAAACAAAAACGGCTTGGCATGGTGCGGTATCGCATTTTTGCACAGCAGTACTATGACGTCATAAACGTTAATTGTTTTCCGCACCATCGGACTTTGGCGTGTCAAACCATCGGGGTTCGGCGCAGACCATCGGACTTTGGCGTGACCATCGGACTTTGGAGTCCCATCGCACTTTGGAGTCCTACATATATTGTCATGTACTAAATATACAAAAATAACAAATATTAAACGGTAGGAATTTTTTGGGGTAGGTGTGTTGTACATCCTTAAATACTTCTGAAACCATGTTTCACGGAGTACTGTATTAATAAATGATGCTTCAACTTGAAGTAAAAACAAGCATGACCTTTTGGCATGGCTTCCACTTTATTAACCGCGCGACAAGGGAAGGTGTTTTTGTACAATGATAATAATGATTAGGGAGTAGTCATTAATTGATACAGAATAAAATACCGTTACAATTAATTCTAACGTGACCAATGCATTGCCAAGGAAACTAGCTTGGACAAGTGTCTCAATCCATCGGATCCATCAAACCTTTTCACTGGTTTCCGGCGACCAAAATTATTCCAAATTTTCCCACCAACTTTCTGACATGTTTCTTATATATTTTAAGCATTAATTATCAATTTTCACAAAGACAAATATTCCTAGACAACAATATGTTCACTATTACTGATCACATTTAGCCTTTAACAAAATATTTCCTCGAAATAGAATCGTTACCTTGATTAATTCAAAGCGTAACCTTTCAAGCCGATTTTCTATAAATTTTATTGCTTAGAAAAACATCATCTATAAAATAATATCGTTAGCTTAAACATAATCATTGCAGCATTGGAAATTGAATATAACCCAAAAATAAATTACATTAATTGCATATGCGTAAGCTATTTCAACATTTCTTATCTGCAAAAATACGACCTCTATCATAGCTTAACTGATGGTATATTTCTTTTTCGTTTATTTTTACCTTGTTTTTCAGTTAAATAAGGTAGTATCTGTGCAACTGTTCCGTGGTACGACTTTCTGTAGCCTGACATTGGGGCTGGGCAAACCTTACCTCTCTCCTTGACATACCATGTAACACACTTCCCTCCCCACAGGGGATGCCCGAATGAGGCTAGCATAGGAGTAGAGGGACCCCCAGGGGCAACCCCCTCCTACTTAGCCTGACATTGACTGAGCAAAATGCTCGCTCCCCCTACAAACATATGTTGAACAACCCCCTGCCCTTAGATAACCATACACAATACACAGAAAACGAGGGTTTTCTGGGAATTATCCCGGGAATGCCATTTGGTGGGAATTGTGATTAGGATTCGTGTAAATCCTTGTGGTGTATTAGACTGTAGCTTGTTCCGGCACTTGTTATTCTTAGGCAGTTAGCCCGGGAGGGCGTTTATAGCGCCCCGATGATGGAGATGGTTCCGGACCCTCTATCCTGTGGTAGACACCAGCCTTTGCAAGTTTTAAAGGGTGAGTGTTGTATCTGTGCGACTGTCCCGTGGTACGACTTACTATGAATCTCGTCAAATGGCGAGATAGACGCACTCTCTCTCTTCTACACCTGGATGCCGAGAAGACGGGCGTGTCTGGGACAGCAGCAGAGTGGAGAGTCGAGCCAGGCCAGAATCCACTGTGTTTGTGTTTGTTTATATGTTGAATGTTAATAAATACTTGTAAAGAACCACCCCTATACAGATACTTAAATAACTGATAGATACTTCAAACAAAAAATCTAAAGATCACATCACTCATTTGAGCAACCATGATTATAACTTTGACCAAAAAAGAAGGAGGGGATTCAGGACCACCACGCGGAGTCATATAATGTCAATAACACTTGAAATGCCACACGGGATGTGTGACTTATCAAGTGTTTGAGGATTTGAAAACAGCAAGGAACACAAATATATGATAAGAAGTAGCCCCACCCTTCTTTTGGGTGATCAGTTAGTCATAGTACAATACATGTATTCATAACAATACACAAATTTAAGGGGTCGATTACAGTTTGGTTATATACATGTATTCTGTTTACCTATGTGACAAAAATTTGCAAATATTTAAAGACATATCATTAAAAACAATAAGGTACGATTATTTTGACCACTAAAACTACTTTTAGCCTTTAACTGATGATGTTACAAAATATGTTATAATTTTTCCGGATATTTTTTTTTCTTTTAAATTGCTAATACATGTATATTTTCTTTAATTTTAAATCATCTCCCCTTGAAAATTACTAGTTTCGTCCATTGTCAGCCATAAAGACAGTTTCAAGACGACAAACTGTAATCCGGAAAACTCGTTTAAACTTGCATCTCTTGCAAGCTTAAAAAGTGCAGGATATTATTAAATTTTTCTTAAATCAACATTTGGTTTCCGTTATTAAATTTCAGTTTTCATTCAAGCACTTTGATTGTCTTTGGGATATCAATCATGCACAACTGTCTGAAACCACGCATTCACAAAGAAGGATGTCATCAATGACAAATAAACATCCTGATTATAATTCTAAATGAAATAATTTAAGACTGAAAACAACGGATCATTAAGCTTTATCATAATACATGTTGCATTATTATACTTGAAGCTTTAAAAACAAAAAAAGTATGAGTCAAATAAGGAATGTTTTTTAGTTTTGTGTGAGTTATTGGTGTGTGAATCACACAGACTTGTCACGTAGGCATATTTCATGAAGCGCGCTAGCGCTTCATGAAAATTATGCCTATGTGCAAGTCTGTGTGATTCACACACCAATAATTCACACTAAACTGAAAAACATTCCTTATATTTACATTTTATCTGTTTGGAGGCAACCAAAATATACTCAATATTTGAATTTCTTGCTGCCCTATATTATTGCATTTTACTAACGTCGATGCAGCCTCATTGTGACGTCACGTTAACGCACGTTTCTAAGTGTATATTTCTACGCGTGAGTATACACGAAAATGTTTTTCAAATCAATTTCACAGTAAGTTTACTAGAAAAACACAGCGAATGTAAATATTCATTAATGTTCAAAAATGATAGTCCTACACTCCCAATATAAGATAAAAAATCTGTGCTATCAACATTATAATTTGAAGCAGATTTTGTACAAAAATCATTTGTGAAAACTGAAAAGACGAAAATACTTCCTGTTGCCCTTAAACTTGACATTTATATATATCGACGCATTATAAGTTTGCTATAGGTATTTCTATTTTTTTAAAGTCGATACAGTATATCCAGGTGAGCTTGAGAAACAGGATACCACAGAGTCTTCTAATATCAAAGTCCATAAAACAATATAAAATGGGACCAGAGCTAACATGGACCTCCGAAATATCAAAGGCGGGATCATGTGTCATGAAGAACTGAGCATTACCTGCTGACTGGTCATATTCAGTGTATAACAGACCAAAAATTAATATAAAAAAACGTCAGCCAGCATTTGACTCAATGATAAATTGTTTTTTCTAACTCATTGTATCGACCGTAGAACGTACGAAATGATGACTTAAAACGAAACTGCTGATATTCTTATTTCATCAACTTACTTGTTAATTCTTTATCTCATATTAAAAATTTTCATACTCGGAGCAAGTTCTATCGAATCAACTAAGATATATGCACTCCGTATGCAGGTGATGAAGGTATATTGCTGCATAAGTAAGAAAAGTTTAGGATAGAAAAGTTAAAGTCATCATGTTTATCATATAGCTTAATTGTTAAAATACCATTAACACATAGATACTGTTAATCAGAAACTCACATTTGGATAAATATGAATAAACAAAAATGAATCATATTATAATATACCCCCGCTTGAAAAGCGGAAGGGTAAGCTGTAATCGGTATGTCTGTCCGTCTGTACGTCTGTCTGTTATGCCTTGGGACCAATTTCTTGTCCGCATTTCCTCTCATACCACTGAAAAGAATTTAATGAGACTTTATCGGAATCTTTATTACACTTTACACCCATTACATATTTAACTTTTTTTTATCCGAAACATAACTACGCATAGGCTTTCTCATAGCAAAACATAGACAATACCATTATATAAGAGGCGGGAGGTATCATTGAATGAGTTCATTTCTCACAGTACCTCTAGTTTTATTGTCATACTGTTTTACGTTAAACAATATATAAATCATACTGTTTTAACTTTACTAATCCTCATAATTGTAATATCTTAATTTATTTATGAAAAGTTTCATTGAATTTTGAACAAACTGAAAGAACAACATGCTTGAAAAAAAGAAATATGTTCTTTATATGACAAATTAAAACAGTGCTGATGCATGAAATATCAACTGCTTCATGTACCATCGTCTTTCATCTACATTGTTATTGAATATAATGTTTACTTTTTGTAATATAATATATGCTACAAGTATTATTTTTCTTGTAACTTGCAGACAGATATAATACCCAAGCTTTATATCAACTCAAAGTAAAGGATACTTTCTTTAAGATTTCAAGCATTTGGAACGGACCATTTCTAAAGATGGAATATGAAATTATACCTGGAAGTAAGTATAATGCTTTACGTCAAATACTGTACTACAACAAAAAATTCCTTTCAAAATATATATATATGTAGGACTCCAAAGTGCGATGGGACTCCAAAGTCCGATGGTCACGCCAAAGTCCGATGGTCTGCGCCAAACCCCGATGGTTTGACACGTCAAAGTCCGATGGTGCGGAAAACAATTAACGTTTATGACGTCATAGTACGTCATAGTACTGCTGTGCAAAAATGCGATACCGCGCCAAGCCAAGCCCGATTTGTTTTTTAAAAAAATACAAATAAATATTAAATGCAAAGATTAACCCTAATCTTTTGGATATGGTGAGAGACTTACACTTATCAGTCGAAAAATGTGTAAAAACTATAAGCTAGATATCTTGGATGGGTGCAGGACTAACCCGAATCAGTCCAATAGTGTGCGAGGACTAATCTCTCGGGGAAACACATTGGTGTTCAAGAACTAACCCTTGTCAGTCGAATATGGCCTACAAGGACTGGCCCTAATAACTGTGGTGGGCGAAAACAATAAGCAATATCGGTAAAAATGTATGTGAGACGAATACTGAATCAATGGATTTTGAATACAGGACACCGTCCTGACGTCGGACTATTGTGACGTCATTAACATTGATTGTTCCTCTGCACCATCGGACTTTGGCGTGTCAGACCATCGCACTTTAGCGTCGCGCGTCTCATAGGAAACGAGCCATCGGACATTGGCGTGACCATCGGACTTTGGCGTCCGTATAGATAGCGTGCCATCGGGGTTTGGCGCAGACCATCGGGGTTTGGCGAGACCATCGGACTTTGGCGTCACCATCGGACCTTGGAGTCTTACATATATATATATATATATACGAAATTTTGAATTGTTATTCTAATTTGTTTAACTGGTGATTCAGATATCCGGATGCTTCATATATCCGGACAATTTGACTGGGAACCAAATTGTCCCACAATCACTGTTACTATGATACTATTGTAAGCTTCTGAAGATTGAATATGAAAGCGCTAAAGCTTAACTGAGGATTTTTGTGTTTTCTTTTTACCATTTTTTAATATTGTTATCCGATTACTGAGACACTATTTAAATTTTGGATATATATATATATATATATATATATATATATATATATATATATATATATATATATATATATATATATATATATATATATATATATATATATATATATATATATATATATATATATATATATATATATATATATATATATATATATATATATACATATATGTTATAAATACTGGGAGGACATCGGGTATATAATAATCACCTTTAGGCCGACCTGAAAATTAAGGCAGACAAAAATGTGTCTGCCTTATTTTATAAGCAATAAGTCGCAAACACTAAGTATTAGAGGTAAAAATCTCGGGTCTCTTTTGACGAGACATTAAAAACAGGTCCTTTTTTTTAATTTTTCTACTCAACATTCTGTTGGAATTCGCTTAGATACATATTCCAAACCCTTATTAGCCGATAATTTTTTCTTATGACCTTCATTTATTAAAATTCATCATTTTTAAGATACTAATTTCAGTTCATACATCAAATTTATGTATACAGTGGCATAAAAATTAACACAGAACACAATACATTTATTTCATGTTGAAATGAGTATTTTTGATTATAAAATATGCAAAATTTTATTGTATCAATGTTTTTTTTATGGTATATTAAAGACGAGATTTTAGATTCAAATATGACCAGTAGATGGTAAACTAAACGTGGATTTTCTCGGCCTATATCAAATTTCATCAGGTTATTAAGCTTTTAGATTTGAAAAATCTCTGAGATGCAGGATGAAATTTTGTAATTAAATAGAAAGGATATAATCATTGATATTTCATCTATGCCTATATTATATTTTAATTTGTACAGTTTTAATAAAGGAAACATTGAGCAAAAATTTGTATTTTTTTCAGTTTCTTCTGTTTAGGTTTGCCTTGTATTTGAATTTTTTTGATAATTCTAAAGATTAACGTAATTAAATGAGCATTTTCTGGACACTTCCAGGAGTCTAAGATTTCCCGTTCTCTTTTCATTCCTTGTTCGTATTGTCTTAAATCCTCCTTTAATCAGCTGAAATATACGTAGTATGTCAATAAAGTATTGATAAGATTTCAAGCGACAAGGGAGTCCTCTAGAGGTACAATATAGCTAGTAAAGCCACGATAATGCTGAAATACATCGCTTTTACATTGATCGGAATAATAATAATACAAGGGGCACATATTAATAGGAATCGACGCACTGGGACCGCGTAAGTCATGAAAACGTTCAATTTAATTATAAAAGAATATTTTTCGTCTCCAGAGAGAGTACCAACATGCTACAGTATAACAAAATTTTTAAAAATGATCAAAGTCGTGTTTGGTAATTCTGATCTAAACCTTCAGTTATCTGTGCTTTCCTTTCGTTTTTTAGGGAACATTGGTGTTGTGGTGTGGATGTTGCACCAATACGGAAAAACGTGACGACAGTTGATGTAGTACCTACACAGGTTACAAAAATAGTGAATACTACTTACCAGAGAGACTGTCACTTTGGAGAGACACCCACTATTGCTGAGGGACTTCTGTGTGAGGACATCGTCAGCCATGTTGTGTATGGTTTGCTATAATATTGTGTATTTCCTTTACCATGGATTGATTGATTGATTGTATATTGTTTAACGTCCCTCTCGAGAATCTTTACCATGGAATAGGGCTGGCGAGGAAGGATCTAAAAAAAATTGAATTATTTCTCAAAGCATACATGTATTTTAAAAACAAACTTGTATATTAATGCTATAAATATGTTATCTATGTTAAAAAATTGAGTATGATATTCCTTATTTTCTATTTTTAGAACTACGACGGAATTAAAGGAAGTCAATAAAACAACGGTTGTTGAGTACCCTGGAAAATGTCCACAACACTATCTCCACTGCTGTGACGGATATGAAAAAGTAGGATCCCAATGCCTAGGTATGACTGCATTACAGAGTCTTTGAAATAAAATAATCAAATTAAATTAAGTTTTGTGTTCTTTACGTACCTTTATAATGCTTTGATTTTTAAAAACAAATATTTTATTGCAGTAATCCTTAATTATATGTTAATACAAATTTTATATTTTTGATATGTAAATCATATCAGTACTTATTTTTACTTATATCATTATTTCACAGATAAAGGAGCATCAAGTTCCCTTCAAGAACTCATTGATGCTGGGCTTCTTGGATAAAAGATATACATTGTATTCATTTGTGCAAAATAACAATTATTTAAGTACTCAGACATGTTTTCTTACTTAAGTTTTTTCAATGATTACTATGAATATACTTTATTCATCGGGGTTTTAATATTCCACCACACACAGTTTCTGTTCAATCTGATGGGTGAAAATTCCTCAGATATTTCAGATCGTCACTGTATGCTTTTAATTAGTTAGAATAATCTAACTGTGTCTCGGTACAGGCCCTCACCACAGTTAGAATACGTCCCATATACTTGTAATGTAGCAAATCGGAGCGGATCCGCTCCGAAACGATTTTGAAGAACATAAAATGATTTGCACTGGGAATAACTACCAAAATAATACAAACAAACCTTCTTGAGATTGCTTATGCCTTTTATCCCAAAAAATAATCCATATAAATACGTAAATCCAATTAATTTTCCCAATGTTTTTCTCTCCATTCAAATGTTTACATTCGGAACTCTCTAGATTGTTCCTAGTAAATGCACTATCGCCCGTGTTTCTTTCTGCTACATTACGAATACACGGAACGAATTCTATCGTTAAACCGGGTCCGTAGGACAATATCATTTTAACGATAGAACATTCTATCTAGGTGATTGATTCCTCCACAAAACGTGTCGCAAGTTTGTTTAAAGGCCTCTGAATTTCTATCAACATGACTAATAAGTCGTTATATGCTTCATTTTCGTTATACTGTATCATGGAATTTCTAAATGGCATTGATACCATGTAGCAAAATCCGCCTACATTGATGCCGTGAGTGGTACATAGGTTTGAGCAGGGTCCACCTATATATACGGCCCTGGTTTGAGGGGAAAACCAAATCCTGTCACATTGATGCCATGACGGTCCCTTGGCAATAAGGTTTAAAGTCTGGACATACTCCAAAAATGGCGTGAACTCCAAACAAGAACCTTTCACTCTCTCTCTTTTACTTTGGCTCTGAGGCTCGTTTATGTGTAAAAAAAAATCTCAGTCCTACTTTGATAAAATTAAATGATGACAATATCAGTTTAAAAATACAGGCATGTCGGTCACCGCCACAATAATTTTGAAAAAAAAAAAGAATTTTAAAGTAGGTCTACAGTCGCACTGTCTACAGTCGCACTACTTTGTTTACGAATAGTAAAACCGGAACAACACTTCCTTTTTCCGATATGTGATTTTTGAACTATATTGGTCTGACTTTTAGTCAGCGTTTTAAATATCCGGTAACGATTTTGCTCCAAGTCGCTCGCATCAACAAACGTACAAACACTGAGTGTTTCTATAGTTTAAGGATAAATTAATTATAAAGAGAAGACTTGGAACAACTTTCGGATGACAGAGAAAAAATTAGGTAATAAAATAACATTACTGTGAATGATATATGATTGTGTAATATGCCGTGCCGATAACACGGACTACGAACATGCTAATTCAGTACATGAAAGTCGGGGCGACTATTGTCGGTGACCAAGTTAAAACTAATAGTGATAATTACTACGATTTAACTTAGACAAATTTAATTAATTTTTTTCATCAAAAATTACAAAATTCACTTCGAATATATAATCCGGCATACCCAACAGTGACAATGCAAAATTATCTTTAGGCTAGAATAATTATTATTATATGAAAAAAGTTGATTCACTTGCACCATACTTACTTTCTGTAACATAAGCATTCAGTTTGTGAGAATCAGTCAATCACGCCCATTTTCATTGTCTCCAATTTACAGACAATTGGTGTTTTAATGTTTTACAGTACATTGTATTATAAGATAAATTTTAGGGACAATAGGTATTGGGTGTGTATTATCATTGTTTTAAATATGTACAACTTTTTAATACAAGTATACACTCAATCTTTAACAGTACTACAGGAAAATGTGGCAATATATTACTTTTGGAAGAAGGAAATTATGGGGGTCCCTTTAGTGTAGAGCTCATAGTTTTTTTTTTTTTTTTTACGTATCCATTTTCCGTTTTTATCCGATTGATTTTTTTTTTTTACGTCTCGGTTACACCGACACTTTATCTTTCCCCCAAGTACTATTAAAACGTCTTTGTGATCTACAAATTTAGAGATGGCGTCCGAGAAGGTTGCGGGAAATATTGACTCTATAGTTCTGTCAGTTAATACAGTAAATTTTAAAGGAAAAACATCTTAATTACTAGGCAAAAAAAATGTTTGCGTCAGTTCCACCTTACAGATACATGGTATGATGTTTACGAGATCGCCACAAAATTGGTGGCAGACAAAATTCCACATGGGATGATTGCGGATTTGCAGCTAATTAATAAACTATCAAATCTTAAACCTCGTAAATATCACACCCCCGAAACACTAGATTAGTGTGGAGTCAGTTATTTGAGGTACGTGGCTGATGAGAGTCACTTTCTTAGAAAAAGTTTGCCTAAAAAGAACTGATGTGTTCTGATATTTGAGCAATAAAAGATTGAATTCATTTAGAATGCTTTAATTTTCCTGTTTGATAAGTAAGGTGAAAATTGAGACATAGTTAATACCTCTATCAGAGTTTCCGAAAACTATCGGTCCTACCGGCAAAACCGATAGAAAATCTAAATGTCCGATGAAAGTCGCCACAGTACCGGTCCGTGTGACCGATTGTGCTGAGTGCTTGTCTCAGTTAATTTATGGCACTCTGATCTACTGCGAAGTCTTTTTGAATGAAAATTTTCAATGCAGCATGCTCCTATTCTTCGTAAATATCCATAATCTTACCCATTTTGCAATTCTACTTGGCTTATTTACTTCCAAAAACGATCGTTTTTTCCTAATCCGAATTTCCTCCATTCCTCTGATAATGGTAAAACACATGCATTATATAGGCCATGGAGTGCAATGTCCACTGAGAAAACGTAAAGATAATTTAAATTTACTTTTATTTTGAATGTCTATCATAACTGCTATTTACATATGATTCAATTTTACAAGTTAGTATTTAATTTTAAAAAGAATTCTGGTAACCATAAGACATTTTCTTTTTCATTTTTTTTTTTGCATAAATACTTGTTTTTTCCCACAACATTTACCAGGGTTTAAACTTAACGCTCGCCCACGCGCCAAAAACTTGGGGCTAGTGACTTTATTGCTGCCACAAGCCTGTGTGGTCTTTTGCCATGCTTGAATTAATTACAGATGCATAACCCTGGTATTACAATCAGTGTTAAATTGGTGAGTCCTGATGAAAATTTATACATATTCAATGCCATTTGCAATATACACTGTATATTCTAAAATATATTCGGACTGATAGAATATGCTTCGGACCGGTAGAAAGCATTAAGTCATCAGTCCGAATGACTGATAGAAATATTTGATTTTTGGAAACTCTGCGAATATAGTGTAAATTCAAAGTCAACATAGTTGCATACTTGGATGTCGAGATTACCTACTTACATATGTAAACTACGAAATTGATACGATTACAAGTTTGGATTAACCATTTGTTAACAAATTAATGCAAGTCTGGATTTACAAACTTACAAGTCTGGATTTTTAAACAAGATTACTCTCATACATATCCTGATATCTGGTATGCGTACTCCATAAATTAAGCTCTAGCTTTCAAATGACACCATGATCAATGACCTTTTGACCTTGACTGTGACCTATATGCTAAAAATAGCTTTTTCAAACTTTCTCCATAACTTTTGAACCATGACTTAAGGGATAGAGACTTCATATTTGGTATGCATACTCCACTAATTAAGTTCTTTCAAATAACACCAAGGTCAGTGACCTTGACTTCCCAAAGGCTTGATTGATTGATTGTTTAACACAAAGTTGACAATATATCGGCAGATAAAGGTACGCTTTATTTAGAAAGAAGATCTAGTAACGCAACATGAAATACTTCGCAATTAACAATTTTTATTCTTTCAGTGGAAAATTGTAATTGCATTTAATTGTCATGAATTAATAAGAGGGATTTCTTAACATTTTAGCAATTATTTACCCTTTATGAATGGCTTCGTGTTAGAAGAGTCATAATCAAGGTCATCAATAAAACTATCGAAATTAAAATGGCTCTGAATTGAAAATGGTTGTATCAATAGCGCTTTTACATGTACATGTACCATGCCTGTTTTGAACATCGGCATAGATCTAAAGAAATTTAGTTGCACAACCTACCTAATGTATTAGTTGCTATTCCCCATCCCCCACCCATCAATCATCTTTCAGTGTAAAAAATTTGACATGTTTTTTTTTTATTTAACCTGTACAGTCATATTTTGAGAGCATTGCAACTGTACATGTATATTATCAAATCAAATTTTTTTTGGTTGGTAAATTTATGTTGGATGTCGAGAATTCAATATTTACTCAGATTGGTATTTTTCATTCATCTGTTCATAGGAAATACGTGTATATATAGAAGATCCTGCAAACTCTGACTAGTGTAGCAATGAGGATGTTTTTTTTAAAGAAAGAGGTGGTGTTTAACATCAGGCAGTTGTAGAATGTATAGGTCACCAATTGATAGACTACGTGTTGAGATCGTCATGTCCTAAGTCCTACGTGTTGAGATCGTCATGTCCTAAGTCCAAGGTGACGTACACCCCACCACTTTACTTGCTATCCACTTTTCAAGCAGGGAAATTGTTCCCAACCTGTCCAAAGACTATTTCTACCTACGTAGCTATTGAGTATTGATATCTTCATAGGTATTTGCACCTGTAGACTCAAAGTAGCTTTTTTACCCACTTTTTTGCTTTATTTACATCTAGTGGATAAACGCAGAAATGGTGCAATATTTTGAGCACCAAATTTGATAATACAGTCATACCAATGATGAATATGATCAAAGGATGTATTCACTTTGACAAAAGAATTGACCTATAGGAGAGAACAATTTTCCAGAAAAAGTGACATTTAAAAATTAATCTTTATTTGTTAATTTCTACCGTATATATGTCTAAATTTTTCAAGTTTGTATTTTATACCTAAAATTTATTATTTACAGCTTTACAATAAACCTCCAAAGTTGGCCGAAACACCATTTTGTCCGTTAATATGTCGATTTTTGCATGAATTTTGGCCTTGAAGTCCTTTCAGGGCAGGCCTGCCCGTAAATAAAATTGTGATATTTTGATAGGTTTGGATGTAAGTAATAATTTGAGATAGGATTTTTTTAACGTGGAACGGAAAACAGCGGAACGGAATGGAAAACGGATTATAAATGTCAAGCAAATAACTTTGATTCGATATAAATCAGACATAAAAAGCAATATTCATGATGTAAGTCATATTTAATGAAAAAATATCGTAAAAGTAATATATTCGTGAATCATTCACTCCTCGGAACTTGCACTTGTACATGCGATGGTCAATAAAATACATACTTTGTGATATATACATGTACTAACTACACTCAAATCCTGAGTATCAATCTGTCAAACGTTTCGTTCAAATTATTTCTTTAAGATAAATAAAAAGGGGTCGAAGTAGGTGCCCTCAGTCACAACAAAAATGATTAATTAAGTAAATCTTATTTTTTTTCTGGTCACAAAAAGGAAAGGGTCTTGGTCCCCTCTAAATCCAATAATTGATTTCGGCTACATAATTATAATGATCAGTTACTGTACTCCCTCGGATTTGATTTAGGCCTAAATAATTTGCACACATTAATGGAATGTTTTATTATAATCACGGATAAAATAGCCTAGACTTAAGAACAGAATTTCAGAGGCAGTAAACATTATCATTAAGAACATTAAGAAGTTAAAAAAAATTAATTATTACATTTTGAGATAAACTCGGGAGATCAATGAAAGGGTTCCTCCTACCTCTACTCGTTAAAAAAAGATTTAGGAAAAACAAATTGTTATATGTATATATTCAGCCCAATGCCATTAATCAGAACGGAAATCGACAAAGTTTTTGTAGAAAAAAAACCAAGCCCGGTCCTATAGGTCAAATCCCTACTTATAATGAAGTGATCCTTTGGCCAACAATTGATTAATACATGAATTAACAATTTTTGAAATTACTTTTACAAAATCCTCAATCATGTTAATCATGCAGAATCGTTTGTGTAATGTAATCGTTTGTGTAAGTTGTCAACAATAATGTCTAAATACTGAAAGTTAAATGCAAAATCATTGATCAACACCTGAATGGTAACTTTTTAATTAGAAATTTTGCTTAAAAAATATATATTAATTTTCAATTAAACAAGTTTTTGTTGCAATTTTAGGGTTCTTCCTCGTGTTTATGAAGTAGGATGGCTGCTTCGTCATATAGGTAAGATCTTTTTACATACATTGTCTTGAGAAGTATAGTCTGTTTTTGAACATGTTCAGCTTCTCTGGAATGCTGATCCAATTTTGGTGTAAACTCTTTATGCAAATGTAATATTAGAGGGAAGCAAATTGTTTAAATGTTCAATTACATGGATTGAATTGCTTTTAACAGTGTTAACTTTGAAAAAACGTGTGCGTACAGACATACAAATTTTGTCACACGCAAAAAGATTTGCATAATTATTGCTCGCCTAGATGTATAAAAGTTACCATGAATTAAAATTTAGATTTATATATTTGATCAGTCTCTTTCAAATTAACAAATTAATGGTATTGGGATCTTTTTTAAGTATAACAAGCAAACGGGTAGAATTTGTCAGTTCGGGGTCAAAGATATTGTGATCTGGACCCATTCATTGCTCATTTCTGATTCTTGAAATTTTGGCACATTCTTTGCTAAAGCATTTCCATTTGCTGGAAGCTATTTTTGTTCAAATTTGATGTCAACTTCTTGTTAATGCATGAGTCTGTCCATACCATACATAAAAAATTTTCGAAGCAGTTTTCTCAGCAACTACTGGTACTCATAATACATTGTAGATCCTTCAAATTTTAGAACACTCTTTCCTGCGGCATGCCACAAATCCCATGTTGACTTACTTTTTCCGTATGTCTGTCTGTAACTGAATGCGTGTTAGTTAACATGATTTTTCACTTTTAAGGAGATGCAGCCACCTCTTGCAGGTGGATAGCTGCAATTTTTTTTTTACCTATAACTGGCACTCATGGCCATTGAAAAGTGAGCGATCTTTTTCGTGCCAGCACCAACTGTGACATGGGACCTAGGCTTAAACAGTCTCATTCAAAGGACTGACTTCTCCATGTCCCACAGTGGGATTCGAACCTGTGACCTAAGGATCAACTCCTTACGTCATGACTTTAGAGCAGACGCTCTAACCACTGTGTCATGCAGATGACTTGTCATAATTAAAATTATAGTAGAGAATGACTTAAAATGAATCGATTGGTTACTAGATGAAAATGTTAGGCATGATTTTGAAACTGAAAAGGACAAATTGTTCTATATTAAGAAAATATACATCAAGATGTCTGCCTTAGATGGATAATAAAAAGATGTCTGCCAAAGATGGATTTTTTAAGATTCTATATATCACTTATAGAATGCTAATTGCACTAGCAGCTTGAAATTTTAGCACATTCTTTGCTTAAAGGCATTGCCATATTCTAGGATGCATTTTTGTTCTACTTTCTGTTTATCCATATGTCTGTCTGTACCATGCATAAACATGATAAAAAAAATTGTCAAGCTTTTCTCAGCAATATTCATTGCAAATGCTTGAAACTTTAGAACATGCTTTGCTGTAATTGCACTTTTGTTTATTATCATGATAGTGTACTGTACATTCGTATCAGAGCAGGGGTATTGCTAGTGAGCATTGGCTCAGAAACTTCTTGAGTTGATATAGATCTATTAAATTATTAGGGGTTTATATGTCTGCTTAAGAATGGTAACAAGAAATGATTTTTAAACTCATATTATCCAGTATAAGTGATCTTCAACAGTGTCTTATTTGATTGATTGACTGATATATGTTTATTAATGTCACTCTGTTTAAGTTTTCACTGGTATGGAGATGCCACCACTTGCAGGTGGAGAGCTTCAAATTTTGTCCTTATAATATTCAACCTTATAGTTCTTGACCAGTGAGGGGTCTTTATCATGCCAGCACCTACTGTGACATGGGACCTCGGTTTAAACTGTCTCATTCAAAGAACTGGTCTCCATGTCCCAAAGTGGGATTCGAACCTGTGACGTAAAGATCAACTCCTTACTTCCTGACTTTAGAGCACATGTTCTAACCACTGCTTCATGCAGATGACTTGTCTTATTTATAGTGAAACAGAAAATGACTGACATTATAGAATGAATCGATTGGTTACTAGATTAAGATGTGAGGCATGATTTTGAAATTAAAAGAACAAATTGTTCTATATTAAGAGAATATACATTAAGATGTCTGCCTTAGATGGATATTATAAAGACGTCTGCCAAAGGTGGATTTTTTAAAAATATAATATACATATATGTATAATTCGATCTTTATTATAGAATGCTAATTTCAGCAACTTGAAACTTTAGCACATTCTTTGCTTAGGCATTGCTTATAATATTCTAGGATCCATTTTTGTTCAACATGTTCAATTCCAATGTCTACTTTCCGTTTATCCATATGTCTGTCTGTGACTAGCAGAAAATGTTGAATTTTTTTTTTCATAAATCAATTTGATTATAAAAACCCCACCATTTAAAAAAAACCCTAAGATGATAGCTTTGAAGGAAAAGGGTGCGCAAGTTCGGAAAAATGTCCATTCCGAAGTTGTCCGTCCCACTGTTGATAGTGAAGCTTATTGGTTCCGTTTTTTCTAAAAATGGCATAAATCCCCCTCCCCCTAAAATCTTATAGATTTGATAATGAGATTGTAGGTTTATAACTTCTTTGAATTATGTTACGTAAATTGGAACTTCAATGTTTATAGATCTACATACTTTCCGTTCTTTTGATTTTGACATAAAAAATGCAAGAATTTGCATGCACAAACGCTTCTGTTCCTATGCAGAAAAATATTAAGACGGTGTTTCAATTTTAGTGCCCAACTCTGCTACTAATTAAAAAAGATTTGTTTTTAAAAATTAAGAAATTTATTTTGTATATTGTTTTATGGACGTTGATATTGAATACTGTTCCTTATTTCCATATCCTTCTTGAAGGCATTTTTTTCAGTTCTCTATGATTCTATAAAATATCATCACAGAGAAGAAAATCCACTGGCTGACTCTCTAAGCTTTTTTAAAAGCTAAACTTGTATTTGATTTGGATGGCATGGATTCACACATCGGATATGCTGTGTATGAAAGTAAAAATGAAACCGGTATGGTTGGAATAAGACAAAACGCATAAGAAATAAATACGAACTGAACAAAAAACATATATACAAAAAACACAAATTTGACTTGTAAACACAAGAGTATCAGTAAACTGAGTATGAGAACGTAAGTTAAGAACACATTTACAAAAAGGTACAGTATGGGATTTGGTGTATTAAGCCATACAAAAATATAGTGTTTAGGTAAACATCTATTTATAGAAAAGTATTTACCCTAGTATGGGAAAAACCCTTACTAAAAATAATACATTTAAGATATTGCAGAATAGACTTCTGAAACTTATGAAAGATGGAGTCCAGTTATATCCAAGTGAGAAGAGAGGTATGTGTGACACAAAGTTGTCTTGTATTTATTTGAACACTGCCGCAGCTGGAGTAGAGGTTTGAGGGCCGCGCATAATGTTGCCCTCTAATTTTTCGATGTCCGAATATCGCGTGATCGTCCATCTTTTCTTGCCATGGGTTTTCGCAATGATTTTTCCATCGTACGTCCACACTGATTCGACAAGTTGGTCTTTAAGCAGTTTTTTTGTGCTTATTAAGAGGCCCATTCGTCGTTTTGTCAGGGCTTCATTTATGAAAATTTTGTGTTCATTCATTTCATTTTTGTTGTATTCTTTGAGATTACTCTTATTTGCGTAGACAAGTGCCTTGTCTCGATATGAAGTAAATTTCACTATGATATCTCTGGGGCGGTTCTCTTGCTGCTTGCCTACACGATGGGTTCGATCAATCTTATCAATGGGAATCGATAGGTTTTCTGGGGCAAGGATAAGCTTATTGATAACATTAAGTGCGATCTCATCCGTATTTTCCTCATCATTTTCTTTGACATCCGTTATCTTTACACAGTTTCGACGAGAATATTGTTCTAAGTCGTCTACCTGCCACTCTAGTCTATCGACCTGTGTCTGTAGAGAGGAAACCTTTTCCAGTAGTGCATCAGAAATATGTGTTTTGAATACATCGTTATTTAAGATGACAGAGACAGCCCTTTTTGTAAAGTTTTCATCTTTAGAAAGAGTGTGGAGCAGTGAGTCTAACTTATGTAGATCTTGATCTAAGTTGGGCCCTGTAGAGTTAGCCATGGAGGTATCAGTGATTCACTCTCACTGAGGTCGCACCTGAAACGTTTATTTCCACCTCCAAGTCCTCTGTTTGGGGTATTAATGTTACCAGCTTGATTCTTAGAATACTGTTTTTTATTAGTTTTAGGCATGTCCTATAAGGAATAACTGCAGTGAATACACAACGAATACACAGCACACATACAGTGAATCAGTGAGTCCTGCTCACCGTAGTCACTCGCTCGATCTAACTTCTTAAGAATTGAAGGATGAAAGTGTTTTAGATCATATTACTCACTTTTACGGGTTTAATCACTACCTCCAATATACAGTGCATCCATTTCAACATAACCATCTACTTCATAACTCAATAACATACATTTTCACTCATTTTTTTGATGGCTCGATTTAAACCCGTCCTACATGGCGCCTTGACCTTGACCTGTGATGCTCTTATTCAGTGTGTGGAGACAGAAGAAATTTAGGATTTTATTGATCCTTGAGATGCCGGCAAGACAGTGTATCATCACGCAACAAATGGCCTCCCTCACCATATCTGAGCGAAACAACATAAAAGAGGTTAGAAATCATGCAACTGATTTAAATTCCTCAATCTTCCTCATCATTACTAGACAGTTAGACAGACAGCTAGACAGCAGTCAAATAGATTACTTATTAAATCCTGATTAAACAGGACTGTGTAGCCTTCAAAGAGTATATCCTTTGGAACATGACATAGTACCTGATTACAAGCAACATGATCATTCACCAGTTTACAGACAACATATTAGTGTATCTGATTACAGGGAACTTACAGAGTATCAGATAAATGGCAACTTGGCAGTTAACCAGTTAAAAAGATAGTGTACCAGTTTACATGTATCATGGCAGTGTACCAGTTTACAGGTATCATGACAGTGTACCAGTTTACAGGTATCATGACAATGTACCAGTTTACACGTATCATGGTAGTGTACCGGTTTACAGGTATCATTACAGTGTACAGGTACGTTTTGAATTTTTAAATTCTATCCATATTGGGGGGTTTGTTTTGCTGAAAGAAAAAGTGTATTTTTTTTGTCAGGTGCATATTTTTAAGATTGATTCTTCATTAGTTTGAACCTTAGTTTCATTCATTAAAAAATATATTTTTACTCTAAATATTTTCGCAAATTGTGAATACCTCTTGTATCTATAAAATATTTTTGATACAACACTTTCTCTGAAAAACCAGCGGGGGTATTTGTTTCTTTTTGACAGTCTTCAAATGGTGATATCCCGTCGGAAATGAACGGATTCCTTGTTGGCGAATCAATGTCATGATTTAGCCGTCAATGTGAGAATAATTTATTTAAAACATGTGGAATAAAAATAAAAATTGTATAATTATCAACATAACGTCCGAAATGGAAAAAGTACTAGGTATTTAAAAAAAAAACAACAACAAAACTTATTTATCTTCCTCAATGTCTAAGCAAAAATGTGTCTGCCTTATTTTATAAGCAATAAAAAGTGATGTGTTCATAATTAATTAACTTTACTTGTCTTATGAATGAAGCAACTTACCATGCCTTATTTAGAGAAGTACTTTGGGTGTTCAATTTTCAATTAAGTTTTTAATGATACGTGATGTAAGTTGTTTGATGTATATATTTGTCAAAACACATCTCATCCTTTAGGTGGACATTTTTCAACTTAATAAAAAACATACTTCTTAAGAGTATGTTTCATATTTTTAAAATTTATTCCTCATTTATTATCATTTTAATCGAACGCTATGTGTGTTTTTAAAAAAAATAATCTTGATTAAAAAATGATATTTTTACTACCGTGTCATATCTTCTTCAGCGAGTACTGCTTTTTTCCGAAAATGAGCCTCGGTTTTTTTTCAATGGTTTGAATCAACTTCCGAATGACCATCGCTGTTTGAGTGGAAAATTGTAAGTATGTCTTTTTTTTCATATTAATTGCTTGCATTTTATTGTATTCACTGAAAATTCTTATAAATTTAATAATTAAATTTGCAATTTTCTGTTCGTGAAGTACAAATACGACATAGGAAATAGAAATGGAGGAAATATTTCAAGGCATTATAATATTGTCAACATCATGGTCAATGTCAAAACAGAATTTGTCATAAAACTGTTTAAAAAAATTAGTTAGAGCCGAATTAATGATTTTAGTGAAATAGGAACTTTCTATAGAACCTGTGCATTTTTCGGACAGTAGCTTTGGCAATCACTGAATGGTTAGGCCCCCCTATATTTTAACAACATACGAAACATGATGCCTTCATCATGTTCATGTTAAGAGCGTTCACGTGGTTCATGCAGAACAATAAACAGGAGAAATTATATCGTCTTATCCTCGCACTATGTGCAATATTTATCTGGATAGATACTGAATTATTTCAAGTAATTAAATTAGGCCTAGTCTTTTCATCTTATGATCTTAGTACTAGACAGTCTGAGTGTGACATGTTTACAACATATTACTGCTGGTTGCCATGCCTGATGAACAAACTAGGGGAAAAAATCAAATTTAATGAGAAAACTTTGAGTTTTTTCACAAACTTCACAATTTCTTGTTCGTCTAACGTTATACATATTTGTGTCGGGCTCGAAGTTTGTTTGACATTACTAAGTCTCTGGATAAATGGCGTCTGTTGACATCAGACATGCACCATGACTGGCATGAATCGAATCAAGTTGGTAATAATGTTTTCAGAGTGAGAGAATGACTAGAAGGTAAATTTTAGAACAGAATTATCTTATATTGTTTGAGATAAGTGCCATCAATTTACACTGATTTAAGCCGGAATCGGGGGTTGGGGGTTGGGTGATTGATCCTCCACAAAACGTGTGCAAAGTTTGTTTAAAGGCCTCTGAATTTCTATCAACATGACTAATAAGTCGTTATATGCTTCATTTTCGTTATACTGTATCATGGAATTTCTAAATGGCATTGATACCATGTAGCAAAATCCGCCTACATTGATGCCGTGAGTGGTACCTAGGTTTGAGGGTAACGGGATGTTTCGCACCTATGCATGGTTCGCACCGCGATGTTTCGCGCCTATTCTGTTTCGCGCTGAGATGGTTCGCCCCACGATGTTTCGCTCCCAGAACATAAAATGTATGCTTTTTATTTCGTTCATTTTGAAAAAGAATTAAAAAATAATAAATTATAATATCTGTGAATATTGATGTAAGTATCGAAATTTTGTTGAATATTATTTTATATTTTAATTGTAGAAGTTTATTGTAAGTACAAAGTCTAACTATTTTTACACTCTGATAATTATGTTTATAGTAGTTACTTTAGCATACCGCCATCTAATTAAGTAATTCTGTAATCATTGCCGGCTTGGGGAACCTATCAACGTAAATTTGCTGGCTTGGAGAATCAAAATTTGGAGACTTAACATTATTGCAAATAAAAATAAATGGGAAAAAGATCTTATTTCATGTAAAATTCGTTGAAACTTTAATTTTGAATATTTAAGAATATATTTACTTTAGATCTGTGTCTATGCACCTATAAAAAAAAAAAACCTTGGTGATCTACTGGTAGGTTGTATAAATCAAATATCCCTTCTGCATTTATAAGCATAATTCTTTCAAATTTTATTTCAGCATTTCTATGTTACTTCATGTGTGCAAAGTTTGTCTGCCCCCCCCCTTTTTTAGTCCATGTTTATTTTAATAGTACTTTACTTTAGGTTTTAAAACTATAGAGCCTGATCTCATGAATTTTGAAACATATCGAAGGAAAGTACAATATTTTATTGATTTTTTTTAAATGAAAACAATTAGGTTTTTGAATGAAATAAATTGTTTTCTGACTCCTCTGATGTATTAAATTTATATAGGAAGTGGATGGTACTGATGTAAAAAAAAAAAGATGGATCACTTGTAAATTAATATTGATGTAGAGAAATATAGAGATGAAAGAAAAAATAATTCGCCATTTATAAAGCCTAGTTTATCAAAATTACAGACCCTGAGACGTGCTACTACCCCAAAAAAGCGTGTGGATTTCGTGCGCTTTCCGTTTCGTGCAAACCGTGTAGCGTTTCGTGTAAACCGTGCAGCGTTTCGTGCAAACCGTGTAGCGTTTCGTGCAAACCGTGCAGCGTTTCATGTAAGCTCCAAAGCGTTTCGCGCAAACCGTGTAGCGAGCGTGCGAAAAGCGTGTGAGAAACGTGCGACTTTCGTGTAAGAACCGTGTGAGAAACGTGCGACTTTCGTGCAAGAATCGTGTAAGATTCATTCGGAAGTCATTTCATTTTAAATATGGCTATCGATGGGTCAGGATGTAAAATTCTATTAGTAGTTTATAATTGAATTAGTTATGCTTGTGATATTATAGGAGTAAAAACAAAAAAAAAATGGAACAACAAAATGAAATTAAACGGTAATGTATGATTTATATTTCTTTGATTTCTTTTCCTTTTATAGAAAATTTGTTCAATTTTCAATCAATTTATCAAATTATACTCGTAAAAATATTACATTGAAATGAATAACTAATACCTGTATATAAAAATTGTATTTTATTAAACAGTCATTCACGATATTGGCATTCGTTTTTAAACAGTTGGATAAATAAATAAATAAATTCGAACTGACAATTATTTATCAATTAATTACAACTGTCAGAGTATTAAATATTTCTATCGGTTTTTATAATACAAGTGTACTAAATTTAATTTAAACAGCTGCTTAATGTGGCTTTTTGAGCGATTTTCATTGAATTAATGATAAAGCGGTAAAAATGCCCAAGATATTCCGAGTAGAAAAATCCAAACCGAGGCCAAACCGTGCGAGAATCGTGCACAAAGCGTGTGAGAAACGTGTACAAAGCGTTTCGTGCAGCCTTTCGTGTAAACCGTGCAGCCTTTCGTGCAAAGCGTTTCGTGTAAACCGTGTAGCGTTTCGTGCAAACCGTGTAGCGTTTCGTGTAAACCGTGCAGCGTTTTGGCAAACCGTGTAGCGTTCGTGTACCGTTCGTGCAGCGAGCGTGTGGGGTAGTAGCACGTCTCAGGGTCTGTAATAAGAAAATAATTATGTTTAGCTCATCCTGGTGAATTATTCTATACACATGTTCTCAGTAACACAAATCATATGTTTTCAAGCTTTCGCAGATAATTGCTGTACGACTTTATAATTGCTGTAATGAAATAATTCTCACCTTTTGATCTCCAACTAATTACAATTAAATAGTTGAACACACACGCTCAGCAAACGGGCACAATATTAACATTTACGATCCGTTACCTGTGGCACCGCATATTATAAAGTCATGATTTTGAGCATAAAACACATATTTATTGTATGATAAATAAATGATCTTAATTTATTACAAAATAAATGAAATATTAAAAAAAGAGGGGGAGATGTTTCGCACCGAAATCGGCGCGAATCATCCTGGTGCGAAACATCGTCGTGCGAAACAGAATCGGCGCGAAACATCCCGGATTCGGTTTGAGCAGGGTCCACCTATATATACGGCACTGGTTTGAGGGGAAAACCATATCCTGTCACATTGATGCCATGACGGTCCCTTGGCAAGAAGGTTTAAAGTCTAGACATACTCCAAAAATACCGTGAACTCCAAACAAGAACCTTTCACCATATTCACTCACTCTTTTACTTTGGCCCTGAGGCTCGTTTATGTGTAAAAAAAAAATCTCAGTCCTACTTTGATAAAATTATATGATGACAATATCAGTTTAAAAATACAGGGATGTCGGTCACCCCCACAATAATTTTGAAAAAAAAAAGAATTTTAAAGTAGGTCTACAGTCGCACGGTCTACAGTCACACTACGTTATTTACAAATAGTAAAACCGGAACAACACTTCCTTTTTCCGAGATGTGATTTTTGAACTATATTGGTTTGACTTTTAGTCATCGTTTTAAATATCCGGTAACGATTTTGCTCCAAGTCGCTTGCATCAACAAACGTACAAACACTGAGTGATTCTATAGTTTAAGGATAAATAAATCATAAATTAATTATAAAGAGAAGACTTGAAACAACTTTCGGATGACAGAGAAAAAATTAGGTAATAAAACAACATTTCTGTGAATGATATATGTGTAATATGCCGTGCCGATAACACGGACTAGGAACATGCTAATTCAGTACATGAAAGTCGGGGCGACTATTGTCGGTGACCAAGTTAAAACTAATATGTTCTACGGTGCGACCGTTGGGGCGAGCGCAGTTATTAACTATCAAAAACATTTACAAAGCTTTGACTTCCACTGCCTATCCTCAGTTCATAAAAAAAAATCACTTCCCAGGCATGGGGATCGAGATTCCTAACTTTTCGGAAGTTTCCGACAAAATCGGAAATACCCGAGCTTTTAAATGATGAAAATATGACGTCAAATAAAAAGTCCTGTTGAGTTAGAATGCAAACGATAGTTTTGTGGCATGGAGATTGAATTAAATCGTTGTTTGTAATTTTTTCCAAGTAAGTTTTTGCTATGTTTTAGCCACCATGTTGCTATGCACCGCAAAGGATTATTGGGAGTTTGGAATTTTTTCACGCAGTGAGATAGAAATTTTTTGGAACAATGTGCAGATTTCAACTCGAATTTCCTCCATTCGTACACATTAGTCTATTTAGCTCGCTACACGAGCGGCGCTTCGCGCAGCCTCGCTGCGCTCGCTCATAGTGATAATTACTACGATTTAACTTAGACAAATTTAATTAATTTTTTCATCAAAAATTACAAAATTCACTTTGAATATATAATCCGGCATACCCAACAGTGACAATGCAAAATTATCTTTAGGCTAGAATAATTATTATTATATGAAAAAAGTTGATTCACTTGCACCATACTTACTTTCTGTAACATAAGCATTCAGTTTTTGAGAATCAGTCAATCACGCCCATTTTCATTGTCTCCAATTTACAGACAATTGGTGTTTTAATGTTTTACAGTACATTGTATTATAAGATAAATTTTAGGGACAATAGGTATTGGGTGTGTATTATCATTGTTTTAAATATGTACAACTTTTTAATACAAGTATACACTCAATCTTTAACAGTACTACAGGAAAATGTGGCAATATATTACTTTTAAAAGAAGGAAATTATGGGGGTCCCTTTAGTGTAGAGCTCATACCATGAAAAGTAATGCGTCAACATATAATTTTTTTAGCTTATTCTTTTTCTTAAATGTAATTTAGTAAAAAGAATGCAATTTTTTAAAGTTTGAGTCCATAATTTTTTCTAAAATGACCGAGATTGACCTGTGAAGCATATTTTCTCATACCGGTATTTCATTTTGATACGTTAGCCTAACAAAGTGCAAATAATTACGGTACATTGTATAATAAATCGTGCAAATCAATGATTATATATGGTTTACTAAAAGGTTTCTACTCTATTCTTTGTATTAAAGTTGAATAATTAGACTTTAATTCATTTAAATACATCAAAATCTAGGATAGGTAAATTTCAGTATTTTACATTTCGGGGTATGTACTCCGATAGGCAATAGCAGAAAAGTGCACATGTTGACATATAATTTTTCGTGTGTCTATCCATTGCTGGAATGTATATCTAACTTATAAAAGCAGATTTTTTAAGATTGAGCCCATTTAGTGCCGAGTGTAGAACTACCTTAACTGAGAAGTACAGAATCACAAAATTTGTATTTGCAATATCTGTGATCAAGTAATTTGATATTTATGTCCCATATAAGCTGGACTAGCTGGCAATCAAAAATGGAGGATATACATAGTAATCATATTTGAAAGATCATGCATCCTGGCCCTAAATTTACACAAGCTCACTTTTGGTCACAGTCTCACTTTTACCTAAGGAATTAATACAATGAAGAAAAGGGACTGATCGAGATAAAAAGTGAGTTTATATAAGTTTTATGGCCCCAGG
>PRKT01000264.1:681390-702468 GCA_003671525.1 Saccostrea glomerata | reverse complement strand
CCCCCCCCCCCCCCCCGAAAAATACTGAAATACTCTACTTCTTGATGTCTAGCAAGTTGATGCATATATGTATTTTTCATGTTTATAGCATGACTTTCAATACATTCTGTTATATGTCTTTAATAGATTGCCCATGTTTTGATTTAATCATGGCCGAAAAAGATTATTTATGTTTAATGTTATGAAATAGCTTGATTCTGAAATTTCATTTTATTTCTCATTTGTAGTCGGTAAATGTTGATGATGCTGAACAAGCTGAAGAGATCCACTGTCTACTGAAGACCACTTATAATACATGTGGATGTTCACGCAGAGGTACATTTATAATTGAATGGCTTTGAGCATGTTGAGTTTGTTCAAATTCAATAATGTTTATAAAACCTACTAGTAAATCATAATGTTAATTGTACGTTACAAAAAAATTAATGTCCTTAAGGGTCCTCCACACCATGTGACCTGTGACGTATATAGAGAAAAAATACTTTTACTTCCGCTTTTATTGAGATAATACATGAACGAATTTGTCCTACCACCGTTTGTAAACAATGAACACATGGCATGATGATCACGGAGTGACCGATGAAAAGGATTGCGGTATTTTTTTAATAAAAGAACAACAGACGTCTTGGTTAAGTTAATAGAGATATTATTTCCTACACAACAGGTACCGGTATGTATGACAAGAAACGTATAGGTTATTTACACCTTCAGGTTAATCAACCGAGTCTATTTCTGATAGTTGAACATGTTGAAATTTCGGCACACTCATTTGTACGTTTCAATAATACATTATCTCATCGTGTGTTTATAAATATTGATAAAATAGTGTGCATTTCTAGTTTTCCTCTTTTATTTGTGTCCAGTTCAGTGGCTAGTATATTAATAAATATAGTATGGTGACGTAAGCGGAGACTTGCCAAAGTTTTTGAGTCCCGAGCAACAGGAAAGATAACTCCAAAAAGGAACTTTGATACCAGAGATTTTGAAAATGTTTTTTCTACATCAGTGCATTTAATTTTAATTCAATTTTTTTATGTAATTTAATACATTAATGTTTCTTCTCTACAAAAGGAGTCCTTGTTGATTTTTCTCGTGATGTTTTTCAGAGAAAATAAGTTTTATGTACTTTTTATAAATAAAATAAATTTCTGTAAAAAATGTGATGATCAATAAAATTAAGTTTTTATGAAAATTATGTGAGCTTAAAAATATACGAAAGGGTAAGACAAATTTTTTTGTGTTAGGTATGAAAACGCCTTGGGAAAAATTTCTTGAAACTTGTGAAATAATTATTTTAAAAAATCAGTATAAATTACATTTTAATCCCTAGACAGTTTTTAAAGGTTGATATGCTTGTTAAAAGTAATGCTCAATAATATGAGAACATAAGCTGTGGGTGTGTGGAGGACCCTTAAATATAGCTGTGGTTTGAAGAACTTCATGAACTCCATTATTTAGGAGGACAAACTAAGTTGGAATAACTCGTGTCCAATCCAATTGATTTTATTTCCATAAAATGTCAAGTAAAGAATGATTGCAAAACGTGGCCCCCAGTATATTTCAAAAAAATATAGTATAGAAAGTAGCCTAATGAGATTAATGAAACAATTCTTATAGGTCTATATCGCAACTTTGCAAAATTACAGTAATTAAAAGTAAGTAAAAATAAATAACGAGGCCGTGTTTTGTAAGAGGGGTCACAGCAATTCACAAATCTCCTTTGTTATTCAAAGTTATTCCAATTTTTAAAGCTGGAAAGATGAAAGTCATGATATCATCCTCAGGTAATGTAAATTCAAATTTGTTCAGATCATGACCCTGTGTGTAGGGTGGAGCCACAATGGATGATAGTTTTACACAATAATAGATAGGAAAAAAGATCAAAGTTTTACATACGAATACACTGAATCTTGAAAAATATTTTGACATAATCTTCTCAAGAATCACTGGGCAAGAAAAAATGAAATTAATGTTGAATGTCCTCAGAATATGATAGGAAAATTCTTGAAAAATCTTCTTCTCAAGAATAGCGAAGCCATTATTGGTCATGGGAACTGCTTTGGGATTTAAACTCTTAAATAATTAAGCAATTTCTACTCAGGTGAGTGATGTGGCCCAAGGGCCTCTTGTATTAGTTAATGCGTCTTGAACAGATGATCCGGAGTAGTGTCAAGTCAGGGAATATACCTCAAAGAGGTATAAGGAAGGATATGGAGATAACGAACAGTATTCAATCTCAAAGTCCATAAAACAATATGAAGTTAAAGCAGAACAAACACGGACCTTCGAAACATCAGAGGTGGGATCAGGTGCCATGGAGTAAGCATATCCAGGTGACCGGTCACACTCGCTGTGTGCTCCTTGTCATGATCAGGAAATAACGGGAGAATCCATTATCAATTCATTGTCTAAATAATGGACTAACAATTATTATAAAAAACGTAAGTCAGCATTTGACTCAATGATGAATTGTATTTGCTGACAAGGTCATTGTATCCACCATAGAACTTACGAAATGATGACTTTAATTTTAAACAAGAAGGCTGATATTCTTGTTTCATCAACTTGCTTGTCAATAATTTACCTCATTTTAGAAATTGTTCATATGTAGATCAAGCTCTTACGTATGGAATCAACTGAAATATATATGTATACTCTGTATGCAGGTGGAAAAAGTATAGTGCTGTATAAGTAAAGGAATGACGATAGAAAAGTTAAAGTTATCACATTTATCATATAGCTTGGTTTTTATAAATGGTTTTTCAGTATAATAACAATTAAATATTTAAGATGGTGGGAATTTGAGAATCTAGTTGCCACATGTGCATTATGAAGCATCTCTATCCTTTGGAGTTAAATTGTTCATTCAACTTCAAATCATCATTGTAATTTGCCATCCAAAATTTAATTATTTTTTTTTTCAGATTTATATCTTTGGACAGAAGAAGACACAAATAGAGTCATAAAAAGGGATTTCCATGATTGGATTAAAGGGGATATAGTCTACCCAGTTTGTATTTATTCTTCTTTTCAAATTTCAGTCATACTGTGATAAATTAATCTAATAACAGCATTGTGGCAGTGCACTTTAAAGAATTACGCATTTTTAAAAACATTTCAAAGTGCGATAAATTTGGGACCAACTCAACGCACTTTGAATTTTTTTTTTCAAAGTGCGTTAAGAAAAAAAATATTAAGTTATAATTTTTTTTCTAAAAGACCCCCATTTCCCTTTTTCTATACATTTATCAAAACCTAAAATATTTAAAATGTCAATATCTCAGATCCTGTGACCTTATAATAAAAAAATTTTATAACCAGGGTCAATTATTTATCATACAGATTATTTGTAAGAATATAGATCAAGCTTTACATTTTTTTCAAAGTGCGTTAATATGGTCAATATTCCAAAGTGAAAAAAATATAATTTTTTTCAAAGTGTGTTAGCAGGGTCCCAAATTTAACACACTTTGAATTTTTTTTTCAAAATGCGTAATTTTTCAAAGTGCTTTGTTACACACCATTTACATGTATGACGTAAATAAGTGTGTTGTAACACAGCATTTAATATGAACTTTTGTTATTGGAGTACATAAAGATACGCAAACACGAGGTTTTTTGCAATACATTGTTTCTCATATAGCATATATATGCTATAAATTTCTTTCTCCTTACAGGTAAAACATGTCTAGAGCACTACTTGAGAGAATCTTCTTTGTCAAGTACACACTGCTTTAACGCCGAACAAGAATAATGAACGAACAGAACAAGAGAAGGACCAAAATGTATTAAGTGATGGAAAAAAATTACTGAGTAGTCTTTTTAAAACCAAACAAATTTATTAACCATCTAAACTTACTTTGTTTATTCCATAATTCTTAGTTAATCTTAGTTACTCTGTGACACAATCAAGTTTTGTATATATGATGCTGATAGAGTTTGTAGAGACATGTATATTGAATAAAGCGACCTTCACAAAGATTGTACATGAAAATTCATTACCAAGTTATTTTTCACCCGTCATCATCTTTGGCATTGCTGTTACCATCCTTTAAGATATGAGGTGTTCTTGTATAGACTTGTAAAATTTCTGTCCTTTAAATCCCATACTTAAGTTCAAATACATGTAATTAACATGCTGATGTTCTATTGGTATTTACGGTTATAAATTGATTTTACAATACTCAGACTGGTAATGATTATTGACTGGTTAAATGTGGAACAAAATCATTTTAAACAAATTAAATTTTCAAATGATTGTAACTTCAGGGTAAGATAGATCAACGGAATAATGCTAGCAATATTTTTACAGATGCACAATTTGGTTTGTACAGTCATAAAGAAGATACTTATATAGGAGGAAATATTGTATGGTTGTATTATTGACTATCAGAAAGCATTTTATGATGAACATATCTTGTTTTCAATATAGACTTACCTCACAATTAGGGTATACATGGTTAATTGTTTGGAATTATAAAATCAGTGGGAAAGTGTATTTAAAAACTGTATTAATGATATATGGAGGTAACATAGTTCTGTCAGATTATTGTAATATATACTTGGGTGTTTTGTAATATGAAATACTTTCATCACTTTACATTTATTGACTGAGTTCAAGGGCAACATGCGTTTTGTCGGACCCAAGAATCAAACTGTCTGCCTGAGGGTGTTAGGTTTTGTTATAACTTTCATTTTATTTTAATTTTTTGACTTACATGTATTTTGTACTATATTTCATGATGTAACATCACGTCTACCACTGTTTAACACCAACATTTGAATATGAGATTCAGTTCTCATAAACTTAAACGGTCCAACATCTCTCTGAGCGGTCCAACATAGATTTTTTTTCATGCCCGCTGAGCAAAACATTAAGAGATGTTAGACATTTGAGCCGTTCCAAGCAAAAACCCCCCTTATGTAATCTGAGAGAATTTTACGTCACAATAGAAAAAGCGACGTCATTGTTTTGCAACAAAAACTCGGATCAAAATATATCGCGCACTGACTACGTTCCAACTACATGCTTTGTTTTACGTCACAGAATGTTCTCCGCTGTGCTTTCTGTATATATTTTTTTTTCATGACTAAATATGCATTGTCTATTTTATAACATATCTGACTCTGATGTTGTAAAACTACATGTGCATTACACATTAAAACGACCTAAGAGTGTTCTGATTAAATACAGGAAATTTGTCAACACTTCGACGTTAACTCTGTTCCGTGTACACTGTACAATATAAGTTTTCAGTTAAACTAAATAAAACATGCAACTGTTGTTTAAAATTCAGATTTACGACTCTTTCTTATTCAACAACGACAAAAAAATACATGCATCAATGATATTGAGTGTAAAAAAAATATTTTTAAAAAGAAAAGTAGAGTAGTTTGAAGTGTTTTTTAATCCGATGTCTTGACGAAAATTGATTTGACTTAATCATATGCCAAGAAATTTGCACAGGAATTAACACCAATTAAACTGAATGACAGAATTGTTAAACCACGCCAATGCCAGATCTAAATCCGGGGTATTTTTTTCATTTATTGTAGACCCCTAACCTCCTGGAGGAAAAGTGACACTAGTTCAGCTAACAAAGCAACATTAATATAATATACGTATACATCCAACATTCTCCTTTTTTTGCTATGAGTTGAAAAGATTGATAACTTAATTGTAAATACTGTTGTAGCCCCCCCCCCTTTCCCAACACCACCACCCAAAAACAATTATAAGAATATATGTAATAAAGCTTATATAGAAATAAATGCGTACATGTATATCTTCTTACGAAATCTTGGAAGTTCTGAAAAATACCGTATTTGACAAGCACGCGTAAATTATTTATTTCACATTCAGAAAACCCCGGATCTGTTTTTATGTGCATGATTGTAATCACAATATTTGTTCACCTGAGTGTAAATCGAGTGCAAATAAGTCCAAAATATTTCAATCAGTTTGGATTTTCCCGATCTACTTCTTAATCTAACGTAGCAAGAATTAAGTGCATGTTCGTAATTTTCACCAGGAAGATCGCTTGCAGGTGAACATAACCGGTCCTGATTTTTTTTTCCTCACAACGCTAGATCTTGGAAAATTAGAGAGCTTGAAGTATTTATCAAATTACATGTATAAACACTTTTGTCGAATGATTTAAAAAACGTTCTGACAAGTTTTTTTTAGCTCACCTGAGCCAAAGGCTCAAGTGAGCTTTTCTGATCACAATTTGTCCGTTGTCTGTCGTCGTCGTCGTTGTTGTCGTTGTTGTTGTTGTTGTCGTCGTTGTCGTCGTCGTTGTAAACTTTTCAGATTTTCGACTTCTTCTCAAGAACCACTGGGCCAATTTCAACCAAACTTGGCACAGAGTATCCTTGGGTGAAGGGGATTCAAGTTTGTTCAAATGAAGGGCCACACCCTTTTCCAAGGGGAGATAATCACGAATTTGTTAAAAATTAATGGCATTTTTAAAAAATCTTCTTCTCCAGAACCACTGGGCCAGGAAAGATGAAACTCATGTGGAAGCATCCTCAGGTAGTGTAGATTCAAGTTTGTTCAAATCATGACCCCCGGGGCAAGGGTGGGGCCAAAATGGCCGACCCAAGTTTTACATAGGAATATATAGCAAAAGTCTTTAAAAATCTTCTTCTCCAGAACCACTGGGCCAGGAAAAATGAAACTCATGTGGAATCATCCTCAGGTAGTGTAGATTAAAGTTTGTTCATATCATGACCTCCGGGGCAAGGGTGGGGCCAAAATGGCCGACCCAAGTTTTACATAGGAATATATAGGAAAAATCTTTAAAAATCTTCTTCTCTTGCACCACTGGGCTAGGAAAGATGAAACTCATGTGGAATCATCCTCAGGTAGTGTAGATTCAAGTTTGTTCAAATCATGACCCCCGGGGCAAGGGTGGGACCAAAATGGCCGACCCTAGTTTTACATAGGAATATATAGCAAAAATCTTTAGAAATCTTCTTCTCCAGAACCACTGGGCCTGGAAAGATGAAACTCATGTGGAATCATCCTCAGGTAGTTTAGATTGAAGTTTGTTCAAATCATGACCCCCGGGGCAAGGGTGGGACCAAAATGGCTGACCCAAGTTTTACATAGGAATATATAAGAAAAATCTTTAAAAATCTTCTTCTCCAAAACCACTGGGCCTGGAAAGATGAAACTCATGTGGAATCATCCTCGGGTAGTGTAGATTCAAATTTGTTCAAATCATGACCCCCGGGGCAAGGGTGGGGCCAAAATGGCCAACCCAAGTCTTACATATGGATTTATAGGGAAACCTTTTAAAATCTTCTTTTCAAGTACTTTCAAAGCTATGATTAGTGATATTTATATGGAATCATCCTCAGGTAGTATAGATTCTAATTCGTTCAAATGATGAACGCCTGAAGGGGGGGGGGGATAAATTCAAGCCTGATGTGCTCAGGTGAGCGCTGTGGCCCCTGGGCCTCTTGTTTTTGTTTGTTTGTTTGTTTGTTTTTTGAACGTATGTGCATGGGAAATGGGAAAATATTTAACCAATTACTTTCCATGTTTTTGATCGGTCACCCATCTAAGGATTAAGCAGGCTCGCCGTTGCTTAACTTGCCTGATATAGCTCTAGACTAAGAGAGAAACTCGACCGCTTGAGGACAGGACCCCCCTCCCCCCTTCGAAATAGACCCCTGGGCTTTTTCGACTTTTTTCTCATAAATAATCTTTCATTGACATATTTGTGATAAAATCTATACCAACAAATCGAAGAATTACCTAAAACAAATGTTCTATAAAATATACCCAACATTGTATACAGTTAATTTATCCATATAGAGAGTGGGGTAGAAATTTTTATAAAATTTTTATTTAAGCAAATTTTCTAAATGGGTAGGATATATTATATCACAAATGTGTGATCCATATATAATTATGTGAAAAAAGTCTAACAGGCCCGGGGGTCTATATTGCAGGGGGGGGGGGGGGGGGTCCGGTCCTCAAGCACCTGTGACTGCATCACTAGAAAAGCTAGCTCACCAGCGAGGAAGTATATATGCAAGCAGTACCATATACTAGTATACTGTCCGCTACAGATGTCAAACTCAAAAGTCGGATATGTCTTGTATTAAAAAAAGTTTCTAGATAACTTCAGAAATATCTTGTATAAAAAAGGTTTCTAGATAACTTGTGCTCTTTTATCCTTAGCAGTGAAACTTAAGGTGATAACCTTTTCTCAATGTTTAAATTTAAATAGATTGAATGTTTCGAGAATATTTTAACTCATATGAAGACGCCACCACATGCCGTTGAAGAGCTGCAAATATTCCTATAACCGGCACTTAAGGTCTTTGTGCAGCGAGGGATCTTTTTCGTGCCAGCACTTACTACGAGACGGGACTGCAGTTTATACAGACTCATCCGAAGGACCGGTCCCCATGTAAATTTAACTAGAAGAATTAGACACAAAAGTAACCTACTAAACCCCTCCCCCCACCTCCCTCACTTTCAGAACACGTGGACTCCTTGTAAGTTGGTAAGATTGTTCAGAGGTTCGAATTTTTTATGTTAATATAGTGACAGAGAATGGCCAGCATTCCTCCCTCTTCTGCACACTATGGAACTTCTTTGTACGAGTGTAAAATGTTGGGTAGACTGGAATAGAATATATATTACCATTATGATGAGAAGCATTTTATTCGAAAGACAGTACAATGTGCAGATTTCGCACGTGAAACATGTTCTCTTTTGTATAAAAATTTCTTTATGTGTTTTTTTTCTATGAAGACGTAATCAGATGTTGCACATTTGTGACTATATGGTTCGAGGACACTAAAAGCCGCTCTAAATAGGCCCCTGACTTACACGTTTTTCTTTGTCTCTAAACTATATTTTTTTTTGCTTTTGACTAACTGACCCAGTATATTTTCAGAGGATCTTCGTGATATATAAGTGTTGACCTGTGACCTGTGAAACTTACCTCATAACAACCTGTTGTTTTATGTTCTTTTCTTAAAACTGTGACATGTGTGTTTTTTTAACTACAGATCAGATCGCATAATTGACTTAAATATTGAGAAATTTTAAGTCTAACTTTCACTTTCATAGATCTATGCGTTAAGCACAAGAGGATCGACTCTCATAATTTTGTTTGGCGATCTTCTATATATTGATTACATTAGATAACATGTACGTGATTGTACTATAGAAAATATACATTTTTTTTTAAGCTGAATCATATGCTTTAACCTTTTCTCAGTTTTTCAGGTCATGTTTTTATTATTTATTTCATAATTTGAAAAGTACACACTTTAACTATTCATAAATTACAGATTTAAAATGTATATATCTAGTCTAAATTACCTTTATACTAGTACTCTTATATTTATTCTTTCATTGCCCCCTACCCCTTTCCTTCTTATATATTTTAACAAATTCAGACATAATTAAGGGGAAAAAATGCATAAGTAGTTGAGCATTTAGAAAAAAAGGATAATTGGTACTCATTTTTTTTTTACACTGAAATACCATACTTTACAAAATCCTTACGGCGCGTTCATTCATAAAAACGCAAACCCCTGCCCCATAATGCTGTCTCTTGGCCGCTGTTTTGAAGGCAAAGGTTGGACAAGTAAATAACTAATATCAATTATCAAAAAATATAAATTAATGGGGACTAAAATATTTTTTGTTGTTGCTGGTTTTGGAAGATTTGGGCTGAACTTAATCGGTAAAATTAAATGTGATTTTTTTCTTTATAAAAGACCTTTCAATCATTTGTGATGTTTTCTCTAAGTCAGCGAATCATAGGGCTATTTGAACTCCATTGACATATTTTTGATAAATATCAGAAAAGAATGAACTGAACTTTTTAATAAAAATATATATTTTACAACAAATTAATCACTTATATAAATCGAAACGGCAATACAATACCAAGCTATTGCGTATAAATAATTCATTTTTTTATTACGTCGCTACAAGAGAAACTTTTATAAAATACGACGTCATCTGTATAAATGATCCATACTTTGAATAACTGTAAATCCGTAACGGAGCAAGATACACCTGTAATATTTACAGGTTATATCCGCCTAAGGTTCGACATCATTTTTCAAGAAGAAAGTCATTTTCGAAAATTTTTGACATAAGGGGGGTTTTTGCTTGGAACGGCTCATTTGTTGTATAGATTTGTATAGGAACACATTTTAAAGGTATGAAATATTATTTCATTACACTTAAATGATCTTGAAATGCATGTTTTGAATAAGAATTCCTTGAATGAGATACAAATGAAGATAATTTTTTTTTAATTGAAAGAAGGCAAATGATATTGTTTTGGTTGTAAAACAAGAGCAAGATTACAATAATTGTTTTAATGAATTGCATTCTTTGGAAAGGAATCTTTTTACAGTTATAAATATAGGGGAAAAACCTAAATATTGTTTTCAGAAATGGTGATACATGAAATCAGATGAAAAAATAGAATTATTGTGATCAGAACATTGGAATGGTGACAGAACAAGTTTTAGTACGATATTTGATTTTATAACTGGGATTTATTTTCAAACCCAGAAATTTTTTTTAAACCAGAGAAAATGTCAAGTACAGCTTGCATTATTTAAATAAAGTGATTTTAAAAAAATTATATAATTATGTAAATGATATATTGTGCTATGCAGTTAATATTGGGGTATCAAAAGGTCATTTATTATAGAACAAATATGCACAATTTACAATTTAAGAGAATTCCAAGGGTTAAACAATGCACATTTAATAGCATGATTTGAATATGGAAGATTTCCACTGGTGACAATTGAAAAATGAATATTTAAAGCAATAGTTGAAAATGCAATGAAATAATTCATGTTTTCAAGATATGTTAGAGAATGGAGATGATGGATTATTATCCCCCCCACCCCACTCCCCACTTGAAAAGTGGGAGGGTATATAGTAATCCGTAGGGTCGTCCATCTGTACGTCGGACGTACGTCAGTCTATTACGCTTTTTGGTACCCATCGCAGATTTAAACATGATTTTTTAAAATTACCAATGGAATCGGTGACAATATGAATTTGTGTTCAGTTAAAGGAACATTAAATGCATTTTGTAATTTTTAACTTGTATCCTTTACAACTGTTTCTTCATTATCTATTTCTGTATCGATGTCACACTGAGTGCTCATATCCTTAGTGCACGTGTCCTCCTTTGTCTCCATTTCAAAGAAATACATCGCTGCTTTGAATCGGTAGAATATGACAAGTGGGAAAACAATCTTATTGAATATTTTCCACCATATGTCGTTGTAAATTTTTTTTTTGAATATGTAAAAGGAGGATATCTTTCTTGTGCTAAGGAATCAACCATCCAAATTGCTAAGTTATCGATGGCAAGCAGAAAAACATAACGCCCAAGTGCTGCCGGTAGATTTCTTTGTTCTCATTATGATGAAGTACAACCAAATACGTCGTTTGAAGGAAAGTGTTTAGCATTACAAGAATTGCATTAGCTCCTCCAACGTTTTGTTCAATTGAAAAAGCACCAAAACAGCAAAAGAAATTAAATGAAACGTTTGCAAAGGCGCAAATTGAGAAGACGATCGGTCCAAATGCATATTTGCATGCCAAACCCAAGGGTAAGTTGCAATAATAATTATCAAAAGGAACAAAAATTGTAATATTTCAAAACCAAATTCAACATTGCAATAAACCATGTGTAAGGTCATATTTAATTCACCAGGTTTGGGTTTAACAATCACGACAATTATTGCAAATAAAACGAAGAGAAAAATGAGGAAACAGAAGGTTCCTTTAACTATAAATTTGACTTGCTGTTTATTTTTAAATTTTATTGAAATGAGCTGGACATAATCACTGTTTGTTTCTACTTCATTTGAGTGAATTCGTCCCATGAGGGTATGGAAGTCGTCGCGTTTTGTATGAGAAGAGTCCAATTTTGATGTCAGTAATTCTAAAGCCATGAGAAAATATTCGATCTTTAATGGTGTTGAGAAAGGATCTATTGCATCTGAAATATCGTCATAAAGACTTTTCGGTTCGGAATTTACGGTAATATTTGAACTAGAATTGCTAGATATATGGAAAATATTGTAAATTTCTTCTGTTTCAGTATCCAGCCAAATGCATAGATTAACCGTCATTAAGACAGTGAAGGCGACATTGGTCAGTTTGTGTATTTTAATACAATGGGAGTCAATTGAACATAGGTAAAACGTTTGAATAGTCGTAAAAGTACAACACAAAATAATGTAATGCAATGAGCAGGAGTTTTTACTACTGAATGCATCAGCTACAAAAGATGCTATTGTAAAAAAGCCCAGAACAAGGAAAAATAGTTTTTGAACAGAGAAAATGACATTTCCCTCACAGCCAGTTTTTAATGAAGGGGTAATAACCAAAACGAGATAGCACAAGTTTCCAGCGGCAGCAATAGTTGTTAAAATTGAACAAAGAGGTTGTATGTATTCTGTATCCCCAGTTACTTCTTCCGATAAATCAGATAGAAATCGTAGACATAGTATCGTGCTTGAGACTAGGCCGAAGGAAAACAATGTCATCAAATATAAACAGCATTGTTGTCCCCAGCTGTAATGAAAAACAAACAATACAATAAAAGTAAACAATTCATTTACATGTAATTTCAAAATAAAATTAAATATTTTGTTATATATCATATAGTTTTTGTTTGTTCAAAAATAAATTAATTGTATGTGAAACACTCAATTAACAGCATTATGTCAAAAAAATGTTTTAATTTTTAGTCCTATCACATATAAATTATATTCGGATAAAATTTTTGTGCATCGACGTCTTACATTATACATTTCATTACCTTGAAGTGTTTTTTTAAAAAATTGTACTATCATTAGTGTAATCCAATGGATTATCGTGTTCTCTATTTAAAAATTTAGTGTTTCTATCCTACATGAGAGAGAGAGAGAGGGGGGGATTACCTGCAGCAGTTAATTCTTTTTCCTCAGATTGTGTCTCTGGTTCGGGAATAAGATTTGAACTATCACAGACGTCTATTAGATTCTCGTCAAAATTCATGTCAAAATTTCTTTCTGTTTCTTGTTCTTATAATCTGCAAAAAGAATGTCTTGTGTATTATTACAGATATGTATTATTTGACATCTCTTTGTAAAATGAATAGACATAATATACATATTTATACAATCGCCTGCGTGGCGCAGTGGTTAGAGTGTCTGCTCTAGTGTCTCGGAGTAAGGAGTTGATCCTTAAATCGCGGGTTCGAATCCCACTGTGAGACGTGGAGACCAGTCCTTTGGGTGCTGGCACGCGCCGAGTATAGGACACAATTTGCAGTTAAGTAATAGAGTCTCCATAAGAGTAAAAAATAGGGACGTTAAACAACAAACAAACATATTTATACACGTGTACAAGTTTTTCTGATAGCTCGAACATAGATCGTTAAAGATTCTTTGTCTCTCATAATGATACACTTCTGGTCCGTATTCTCTGGCATTTATCTTTTTTTTTCAGATTAAGTCAATTTTGTTTTATCTTTCTTAAGAATGAAACATTAAATAACTTACTTACGAAATTACTTTTTCCTTTTCAAGAGAAAGCATGTATCACACTTTATTCGTATTCTCAGTATATTAAACGGGTGTGGACACATTTCAATAAAAAATAATGTACAATGAAAAGGTAGCCACTTGATTTTATAGGAACGAATATCATATAACTCCGTCACATGAAATGGGTCTTATGGTAAAAAAAAAAATCCCATACCGGTATTTTGATTTCACAAAATATTTCCTGGTTTAAGTCATCTGTATCGTATCTCTATCATATGATATTCATCATAAGATGTTATGCATGTATTAGTATGTATCAAAAAGTTTAATTTATATGAATCTTCCTGATAGAAACTTCATCTTTGATTTTACTGTATTTCTATTTTTTAGATAAATAGTTATATATTGTTTTTTGAAGTTGAAATAACATAGCAATACTTACCCGGTATGTTAAAGCTGAACACGATTCGTAAAAGTAATGTGTCCGCCATATTTAGAGAACCAGTCAAATTTTTGAGAGCAAAATTGAATGAGAATTATTACTTTTTTAAATGATGGTATTGGAGCTTAGTCGTATTACATGTAATCGCTGTTAGCGTTTACATTGAGCCTCATTTTGAAAGGCTAAGATTTTTGTTTGCTGATGATAAATGTGAATGGTTTCCTACTCAAGACCGAATTTGGTTAGGTTTGGTGTGGGATATGACAAACGGGAAAATTTTCATTACAGAAGACAGAGTTGATCATATAATTAATTTTTTAAACAATATTCATTTGATAGTTATGAAAGGTTTTACTTTCTTTAATGTTAAAGTAATTATTCAGTAAAAGTAGTAATTGAAAAAATTGTCATACTTAAAATAAGATATCTGTACAATTGCATAATGAGTAGAACATATTGGAACTCAAAGGTAAAAAAATCAGCTAAACCTTTTAATGTAATTTAATTTTTGTGGAAAAGCTTAAATTCTTTAAAATGAATGTCATTGAAAGTTTTGACGCATCAGATGTATGCCATTTTCATTTATTTTGTGATGACTCAGAAGTAGACTATGGTGGTTTTATTGAATATACGCCTAATGATAATCAAATCAGTTTTGGAAGTGTGTTTTTTAAGCTGGACTGAAAATGAAAGTCAGCAAAGTTCAACATGGAGAGAGCTTGAGGCTGTGAACAGGGTTGTCAAGAGTAATGTTATTTTAGATTATATTTTATCTGTCGGTAGTATAGAACAGCATATGTGCAAAATATTGTAAATGATATTTTCAATAAATGTTTCGAAAACGAATGCTGGACAACTCGCCCCCAAGACAACTCGCCACCTTTTCAGGACAACTCGCCCCCAATTTAGGACAACTCGTCCCCTGTTAAGACAACTCGCCCCCAGGTTAAGACAACTCGCCCCCAGCTTTAAGAAAGCAGATTGGGGGCAATGTTTTTTATACAAATGTATATTTTTTTATTTAATATATATATTTATCACATATTTTCACCTTTATCCCGTTGATATAGCTCGTGTGATATCGTTTTCGTATCAACAGTATGTATTCCTACGCCGTGTGACGTAATGTAAATAAACAAATACATGTGCATGATGGAGAGAATGACTAAATTTGTCAAATTTAACTTAATTTGATATATTTTAACATATTTTCATTTATGAATTAAAAAAAATAAGTGCTGAAATACTTTCTTTCTTTTATTTTTGAACGAAATATTTCAAACAGCGTAATATTATTTATTACGTTATTTGGTCCGAGGTAACTGAAAGGGAACTTTGAATATTAGAAAAAAAAGACAAAATACACATTTATAGTGAACAAAAATATGTGATAAAAAGAATCTCCCATGGTTTGTGGTTTGATATGATTTTTATCCAACTCGTTGTGTGTTTTCTACCCCTTCGCCAAGGCTCGGGGATAGAAAACACACAACTCGTTGGATAAAAATCATATCAAACCACAAACCATGGGAGATCCTATATTTATAAATTATTTCAATATTTATTTTTATTTTAAATGTTTCTGGCGTCAGTTACGCTCAAAAATTGTACTCCTCTTTCAAGAAATATAACAAAGAGAAAAAAAAAAAACGAAAATAAATTCTCTTTCCTAAACTTTAATGAAAATAATTCATAAATATTATAAGCACTAAAATAAATCATAAATAATATAAACACATATTTATTTTCAGCACTATCTTCCTTTAATTCGCAGTTTATTCAAAGTTATTTTCACTTTATTCATAAGCACGTTTTTCTTCTTTACTGTCCGTTGTAAATCTGTCCGCACTTCTTCAATAGTTGGCTGGCGCTGATGGATCCATCGTTGTAGTTGTCCCATTCATCAATATTTGCATTTATGCGGTCATTATGCCTATAACATTGCGCTTAAAAGAGGAGAAGATACGATTAATATATTTTTTTCTATGAAAATATTTATTTTTTTTAAATATTAGATATATTTTTTCTCTTGAATTATTTTAATGTGATTATACTTTTTATATTTTTTTCTACTGTATATTTTTTTAACCTGAGTTACATGTCCTATGTTGTTTTCCGTGTCAGGAAATGCAACATAGGAACTCTTGGCGATGTCGGAGATGAAGATTGCATACAATGCACAAGTCAGCCATGATTGAAACTGATGACAAATTCTAGTCATTTCTTCCTTATAAAGGGACCATGTCAAAGTATTTGTTTCCAACGCAAGCTTTCTTGAATTATTCATCACTTTTAAGTTGCTTCGGAGCTTGGATACACCAATTTTTTATGTTATACGTTATTTTCGAGGCTTGCATGCTCTAAAATGCTTTAAAGCTGCTTCGGAGCTTGGACAAGCCAATTTTTGATCGACTAAATATACGTAATTTTCGGGGCTTGTTTGTCCTAATTTATCATCACTTTGAAGTTCCAATTTTTTATCAACCAAATACACGTAATTTTCGGGGCTTCCATGTCCTTATAAATCATTACTTTGAAGTTCCAAATTACCCATGAGCTTGGGGATTTCATTAAAATTAATTCTGTCTGATGTTTTCATTTCAGTTTAAATAAGTTTCCTAAAAGTCGATGGAATATCATTAATATGTCATTAAATAATTAAGATTGTTCAACATTTAGAACATTGTACTTGATTTACCTAAACATATTCTACAGATATAAATTTAAAACAATGTGACAAATCAAAATGCATTTATTTGCTTTATTTCATAAAAAAAGTATAAGGCAATAATAAATATCTTATACATATACTGTGTTTACTTTATATATATGCGTGAAAAAAAACCAAACAAATAACAACAACATATTATACACACAATCGTAAATATTAATTCCATTTTCATTTATAATAAATATTAATTATAAATTATAATTTAATTTTGCATTTAAAATATATTTTATTGAATAACATATGTCGTTTTTTCCTTGCAATACACAAGAAAATATAATGGGGGCGAGTTGTCTCTACAGTGGGGGAGAGTTGTCCTAAATTGGGGGCGAGTTGTCTTAACAGGTGTTGGGACGAGTTGTCTTGGGGGCGAGTTGTCCTGATTCCCTGAAAACAGCATCCAGATCAATCCTGTTTGCAAACCCTGGACTGAAATTTAAAAAGCAGACAGTTTGAGTAGTTTGACAGATATTGATGATTGGTCAATATATGATTTTTAAAAATTATTTTGAAAAACCGTGGGGTTTACATACAATTGATAAATTTGCTACACATTACTACAAGAAATGAATTAGATTTGTTTTACACTATTGGTGACCGGGCACAGAGTACAAAAACGCTTTTAAAATTTATGGGACAGAGGAAAAACAATTGGTTGGTTCCCCCTCCAATATTAATTCCAAAGGTTATAACTAAATTTGTTTCCGACAGAGGAAAATCGACTCTAATTTTTCCAGAATGGAAATCATCTCCATTCTGGCCGTTTGTTTGATGATATACACAGAACCAGATTTCTAAGTGTTCACCTACCATTTTTCAAGTTTAAGAAAAAATTGTATAAAATAAATAATACCTTTAATTCATGGTTAATGATGCATATTTTTAAGTTCAATGTTGCATAAATTTCGTGTAAGTATCTCTTAAGAGTTTTAAGCAACGAGTCAAGGACATGATGTACCCTCAAAATGAAAATTCACACAAAATAATCTCTGTGAAATAGGATTTACGAAATAAGACATTCACTCGTTTAAATTACTACAAGACATCCTTTCTTCATAGATACAATGTACCCCTGAATGGGATATTGACCTATCTGCCGCTACACCTACTGCAGGTAAGACCACCACTCGCTCTAATGACCGCAGGACATCCTTAACTGTTGGATACCATGTACACCTGAATAGGAGATAGATCCATCTGCTGTCACACCTACTGCCTAGATCTTTCTAAACCGTTGAAATTGTGAAGAGAGGGGAAGGGGGCTTTGACATTCCTTACAAAAATCCCAAATGTGTTTCATGGGATACATATCTTGGGATTAGACAGTGCATCATCACAGATGCTTTTTGGTCTTTATCCTTGGGCGCTTCGCACGTAAGTGTACCTCTTTAAGGATGATTCAGACTGTGTGAGATGATATTAGACTACCACGAGCACCAAATTCTTATCATTTTCTTACCATTTGAGTTGTTTGTTTTAATATTTCTAAAATTGTTTAAGGACACTGTAACAATCGTTTAATCTAGTTGTGACGCGAAACTTCGGCTTCAGACAAAGATCAGGATCACTTCCGGTTCAATGAAATTTTGTCCAAAACTTTCAAATTGCGACAATTTTGCGATGAAAATGTTCGACCCACAACCTGTGGAAAAACGTGTTTAAATTAGATTTATACACGTTGTTAATTTTTCAAAGTAATATCAAGGACAACACTAAAATAAAAGTGAGTGAAATGTAGTCCAAGGACGATCCAGATATCAACATTCCAACGGCTCTCCCTCCTTTCTCAATGGTCATTCTGCAAATGTTTCGTACGGTACATTGATTTTCATCGGTGATAATTGATTTTCTTTCAACAATAGTTAAGAAGACTCATTGACTTTAATTATTTGAAAAATATAACATCATTCTATCATGTAGTTTTTGAATAAATACATTTATTAGAGTGGGTACTTAGACGTTTTGTTAAGTGTAAAGTTGAACAATTTGGCTCAGTGTTGGAAATATTTATCAGAGAAAAGATTAATTACTCACGATAAAAGCATGAAATCTGTATTTGGATTTCAAAATGGTAGCATTAACGAAGAGAATTTAAAAATTAAAAAAATCAAAGTACTCACAAGTACAGAGAGCCGGGCTTATTTACAGAGTAAAATGGATTTCTTACATGAATCACGTTTATATTCTGATGACAAAATTATTTTAAAACTATCAATATAAATGATAAGACACTGAAAGTGAGTTTTTCAATCCTAATACCACGGTCCGATTTTGTCAGAATCAGAATTAATCTGGTACCGCAGCTGAATGTAAACAAACAGGCCAGTCTGGTTCCCTCTCCTGCTTTACCTCGTATGTGTAGAGAACTACAGTAACACTGATTATCAAAAATCCTCACGCTAAAGAACTATGTTCTTTGACTTATGAAGTTTTCAAAGTCATTACTACTAATGTTTATTTTATATAGATAAAACTTCATTTTATTTTTGTTGCTTTATTTAGTGTTTGTATTATCTCAAAAATGGTTGAGAGTAAGAACTATATTTTTGCACGTAACTTTAAAATGGCGACTATGGGGTCAACATCCTGCCCTGAACAGGATCCCATAAGCCGGCAATTGCTCTTTGAGCAATAAGCCCGGCTAAAAATGAATTTGAAAGATGGACTGACATGCATTTTATTGTAGAGGTGAATATGAGTGATATTACGATTTTTAATTTTAGTATGAAATTTGCAGACACATATAAACAGAGCAGTGCAGGATCGTGGTATTCCTTTGAAAAGCAGCTTGGGAAACCTTAGCAACCAAATGTCAAAGTATCTTCTTCTTTCCAAAAGTTGAAATACAAAAAAAAACATTTTCAAACAGTTTTTAGCGATGGAAACTGTGCATGTTGCGTTATATATACTAGTGACAAGTAACGTCAGGAATTGCTACTAATTGTCATCTCTCGTGTGAGAGATGACACATTATAGTAAATAATACGCTTTATCCGTTTTCAACTTACATTTGCAGTACAATCATGATAGGAAACATGAAGTGTTTTATATGAAAATAAAGGACTTTTTCTCAACAAATATGTTGTAACAAAAAGAAGTATTATTACAAGGTATGTACATAATGAGAGTCTACTATATTCCGGAATAACTTCAACTTTCATTTTGTCCCCTTGTAACAGAAAATTACCTTCAACAGAGTTTTTTCTAGAAAAAAGTTGAAAAATCTTTTTGCATCTATTTGATATTTTACAGGATCGTTCTCTTACATCATATTTAGACATAATATGTTTGTCGACAACCTCGGATAAGAGAATAGATACCTATATTCTTTGAAATAAAAGTCATTAAAGATATCCCATTCAATGAAAATTTAGTGTAACGAATTTTCCATGGTGAAAAAAGAAAATTTTGTCGGTAAAATTTACAAATTTGAATTGACATATAATGAGTACTTTTAAACAAAAAATTGTTCCAAAAAGACAATGAAAATTTCCAGACGCAAAAAACATCATCTGTGTCTTGTCAATATGGCCCGCTGCGTGAATGACGCCATGTCAAATACATATTAGTTATAGAGGATATCTATTTTGTGTGATTTGATATTGGCTTTATCCAACGAGTTGAAATGGTGTATATATTCGCGAGGCTTATTAATAAAGATATAATAAAATGATCGAATTTTAAAGCTAAAGTTTATGAAATTTTTCTTTGCCAAATGATAGTTGACAGCTTAAAATATCATATCCCAAAATTTAAGTTATATCTGGTGTTTAATTAAAAATATAATTAGTTGACCCCTAGCGTCCTTAAATTATTTGTATTCAATGTATCAAAAATCTAATTGAAAAATTTATAGTGTGCATATGGGACGATTAATTTGATATCCATCATGGACTTTAAATAATAAAAAGTCATTTCTATACGCTAATAAAATACTTTGTAGCACATCTAAGGATGTTTATGTAAAATAAAACTAAAGAAACGCAATTTCTTGCAGATATAAATGATTGATTAATTTGCTGTATTTTCAGTTTCAGAAATATTTAAGTAGATTGATATTTTATTAATAATTATTCAATTATTCATTTATTTTATTTTATTCATTTAGTATGTATTTTTTCGCTGTAATCTCTTTTATTCATTAAATACTTCTTTGACTTTGTTCCATTTGTAAAAAAAAAAAGAAAAGAAATAAGAGAGAGACAGCAGACTCTGAGGGTACCTGTGCATTTTGGAATAATTAAGTTATTAAAATCAATACAATAATTGGTTTAAATAGTCAGTAAATTATATATATACGGGCTTCCGTATTATATATATATATATATATATATATATATATATATATATATATATATAT
>PRKT01000264.1:529959-654499 GCA_003671525.1 Saccostrea glomerata | reverse complement strand
ACGTAATTTCTCTGTGACGTCATAAAGGGTCGACGCGCGTTTAGTGGATTACATACATGCCGTTGGGTTTGAAAAATTAACGCATTTCACACGTTAAAAGTAACAATCAGGCAAATACAAAGTATAAATAAGTCACAAATGTAAATATAAGTAATAAGGTATCATTTTTTGAGTTTTATTGAGATGTAAAACGGGTTGACACATGATCAAATCTTCCATAAAGCCCTTCGGGCTTTATTTGATTTGATCACGTGACCAACCCGTTTTACATCTCAATAAATCTCAAAAAATGATACCTTATTTCTTAAATATAAGTAAGTAAATATTCTATTATAGTGATATGTGTATAATATAAACAAGTAAATACAATTACTTAATCCTTTAAAGATAGCGCGCATGATGGACATCATATTAATTTGATTGATATGTATATTTTTGTCTTAGTGAAAAACATAAATTTAAAAACTTGGCTGTTTGTCTCTGATAATTTTTCATTTAAATGTTTAAATTTTCAAATGGAGCTATATTTCTATTTAAATTAACATTATGAAAAAAAGTTTCTCTAATATTTTCGTAGGTTTTACAATGAAATAAGAAATGTTTTTCGTCCTCTGCTGATTCGTCATTACATAGAACACAGTAACGTTCTTGTGGCGGTTCGTTTCTAAATCGGCCTGTTTCTATTCGTAACGGAAGGATACCGACTCTAAACTGAGCCATTGTGGAGCGTTTTTGTTTTTTCATGTTCATGGTTATGTAAAGTTCCATTTCAAAATTATTTTTAAAGGTCACAGATGTTCTCAATTTGGGTAACGACGATATTTTCAATTTCCATTCTTCTTCGGAAAGCGCAAACAATTCACATTTGGCTTTATTTAAATCACATATTTGGAGGTAATCAAAATTGGTTTGCATATTTAATTTGTATAGGATTTCTTCCATTTGTGAACACTATGTTCCACTATTTTGATAATTCCGTAAGAAAACCTTTTTGGTGAGTCTGTCATCGTCCATTTCGATTAATCGGTTCCATCTTCTAATCATGTTGATCCAGCGCCTGTATGTCGGTGTTATCCATCCAACTTCACTGTTTAATGCGATTGCGGGTGCGTATCTATGTAGTCCTAAAAAATATCGAATACCACGATTTTGTACAACTTCTACAGAATGATATGTTTTGAATCCCCAAACCCCGGAACAATAATCTAAAATAGGGATCACACAAGATTGAAAAAGCTTTTCGTAGGTATGGAATCCAACATCTTTATAATCATGAATTTTCGAAATCATTGACCCCAATGCTCTTCCTCCAGCTTTACCAAGAGTTTCTGCCGCTATTTTGAAGTCCATCTTCTCGTGAAAGATTATACCGAGATATCGATATTGATTAACATATTGTAATTCTTCTTCCCCTATTTTGAACTTGTATAGACTTTGAGGTACATGGCGTTTCCCAAAATGCATGACATTTGATTTGGCACAATTCACATTTAATCCCCACCGTTTACACCAGTTGGAAAGGGTATCAAGACATTTTTGCATATCTGGTTCATTTTCACTGAGAATGGCAATATCGTCAGCATACAATAAAAGGCTTATCTTTTGATCACCAATGGGAATTCATGTATTTAGTTGTGAAATTTCTGTTGCTAAATCATTAATGAAAAGAGAGAGTAAGGTGGGTGACAAGTTGTCTCCTTGACGTACACCATTTTGACATTCAAACCAGTTTGTGCGAAAGTCATTTACACATACACAAGAGGATGTCTCAGAGTATATTAAACTCGAAATAGCATTATAAATCGGACCATTGACTCCATTTAACTGAAGTTTGTACTGCAAGAGATCTCTGTTTACGAAATCAAACGCTTTTTGAAGATCAATGAAAGTAACAAAAGTAGATTTTCGATCTTGTATTAGGTTGGTAAGGGTAAATATGTGGTCTTCACATGATCTACTGCGTCGAAATCCGTTCTGTGTGTCGGAGAGTATTTCATTATCTTCTAGGTATTGCTGTATTCTATTGTTTTAGACTGAACTGTAGCATTTCGCAACAACTGATAATAAGATGATTCCTCAGTAGTTCAAAGGTAACCTTGTGTCAATAGTAGCGCTTTTGGAATCGGGCGTATTAAAGCTTTACTCCAAATAGAAGGGACTCTTCCGGTGTCAAAACAGAACATGAATAACACATGCAACACTTTCGTAACAGAGTTATTCTTCAGAACCTCATTATAAATTTGATCAATTCCTGGGATCTTTCCGTTTTTTAAGTTGGAAATAACTTTACTGACTTCTTCTATGGTAATAGTTTTGTTCAGTGATTCATTTGGTATAAATAACGGATCCAATGAGTTGCCTTCCAGGATTTGTTTATGTAGAATAGCTTGATTATAAAATGCATCATCAAAATTTCCAGTTGGATGTGTGTATAAATTCTTGAATGCCGATTCCCAGTTTTGTAGTATTCGGTCTTCGTCATGTAGAACAGTTCCATGGTCATTCACATATTCCATCGGAATGCTAATATTTCTTTTCGGTCCATAAAAACTGCTTTTAATTATTTTACTTCCATGATGGATATCAATATAATAGTCTCATTATGCACAATTTCTACCCTTCAATAGCTTCTTTAATACCTTTATTTTGTTTTGATTAAAAACAATTCATTTCTCATACAAAGCGAAAATGTTATTTCAAACAGCTGCAAACTGTAAACGGTCACTCTGAACACAACATAAACAAGGTATAGCGGTCAATGAAAAAGACAATAGGTGTCATGACTGTATACCTCGGGTGAATTACTGGTACATGTTAACATCATTGACTTTGTTATTTCAGAACCGTGTTAGGGTTTTGAAAACCTTTTTTTTTTTAATCAAATCAATGTATCAAAAATCTAATTGACAGATTAATATTGTGTATAATGAGACGATTATTTTTATATCCATCATTGACTTAAAGTAATAAAAAGTCATTTTGATTTGCTAATAAGATACTTTGTAGTATATTTCAGCAAATAAATAAAATAAAACTTATAAATCAAATTTTGGGGATATAAATGAGTGATAAATCAAAAAATAAACAAATAAATGAATAAATTTTTATAATTCTCATTATTTACTAATTTATGTATTTACATGTATTCATTCATTCTTAATTAAGTCGATTTGTAGATTTATTCACATAAGAAAATAAAAAAAAAAATAGATTAATAGTTTATTTAATAATTTTTATTTATTACCTAGAAATTTATTTTATCAATGTATTAATATATATTTCTTTTCAATTAATTTTTTATTCATTTAATTCTTTGGGAAAAAAATATCACAATCATAGTTTTGATAATTATATATTCCCAAATACACATGTAATTAAATCTAGTTTTTTTTTTACAACGACAGTTATTACGCTCAAAGATGTTTCAAAGTAGATCAAGTAATAAATGAAAAACTTTATAAATATATATAAAAGGTTCACAAAGTACAATGTTTATGCCGTCTAGCATCACAAGATGCAATACATTGGTAATTTATTTCTTCTTTAGAATCGATACAATTATCTGCCGTTTCCCCCCCCCCCCCGAAATGTTATCAGACTAAAACACAAGAGGCCCATGGGCCACATCGCTCACCTGAGAAACGTTGACAACTCTGTTCTTTACCAGATTTCCTCCTTGTAATACATAGTGCATCCCCACCCTACCCAACTGATCATAATTTAGACATTTAGAAATGTACACTACCTAGGATCCTTCCATGTGTTCATAAGTTTCAGCTTTTCTGGCCCAGTGGTTCTTAAGAAGAAGATTTTCAAAGATTTTTCCTATATATTTCTATGTAAAACTTTGATTCCCCATTGTGGCCCCGCCCTTCTCCCGGGGGTCATGATTTGAACAATTTAGAATTTACACTACCCCAAAATGCTTCCACATAAGTTTCAGCTCTTCTGGCCTAGTGGTTCATGAGAAGAAGATTTTCAAAAAAAATTTCCTATATATTTCTATGTAAAACATTGATTCCCCATTGTGGCCCCGCCCTTCCCCCGGGGGTCATGATTTGAACAATTTAGAATATACACTACCCAAGGATGCTTCCACATAAGTTTCAGCTTTTCTGGCCCAGTGGTTCTTGAGAAGAAGATTTTCAAAGATTTTTCCTATATATTTCTATGTAAAACTTTGATTCCCCATTGTGGCCCCGCCCTTCTCCCGGGGGTCATGATTTGAACAATGTAAAATCTACACTACCCCAGGATGCTTCCACATAAGTTTCGGCTTTTCTGGCCCAGTGGTTCTTAAGAAGAAGATTTTCATAGATTTTTCCTATATATTTCTATGTAAAATTTTGATTCCCCATTGTGGCCCCGCCCTTCTCCCGGGGGTCATGATTTAATTTAGAATCTACACTACCCCAAAATGCTTCCACATAAGTTTCGGCTTTTCTGGCCCAGTGGTTCTTGAGATGAAGATTTTCAAAGATTTTTCCTATATATTTCTATGTAAAATTTTGATTCCCCATTGTGGCCCCGCCCTTCCCCCGGGGGTCATGATTTGAACAATTTAGAATCTACACTACCCCAGAATGCTTCCACATAAGTTTCAGTTTTTCTGGCCCAGTGGTTCTTGAGTAGAAGATTTTCAAAGATTTTTCCTATATATTTCTATGTAAAACTTTTATTCCCTATTGTGGCCCCGCCCTTTCCCCGGGGTCATGATTTGAACAATTTAGAATTTACACTACCCCAGGATGCTTTCACATAGGTTTCAGCTCTTCTGGCCTAGTGGTTCATGAGAAAAAGATTTTCAAAGATTTTTCCTATATATTTCTATGTAAAACTTTGATTCCCCATTGTGGCCCCGTCCTTCCCCCGGGGGTAATGATTTACACAATTTAGAATCTACACTACCCCAGAATGCTTCCACATAAGTTTCAGCTTTTCTGGCCCAGTGGTTCTTGAGAAGAAGATTTTCAAAGATTTTTCCTATATATTTCTATGTAAAACTTTGATACCCCATTGTGGCCCCGCCCTTCTCCCGGGGGTCATGATTTGAACAATGTAATATCTACACTACCCCAGGATGCTTCCACATAAGTTTCGGCTTTTCTGGCCCAGTGGTTCTTAAGAAAAAGAATTTCATAGATTTTTCCTATATATTTCTATGTAAAATTTTGATTCCCCATTGTGGCCCCGCCCTTCCCCCGGGGGTCATGATTTGAACAATTTAGAATCTACACTACCCCAGAATGCTTGCATATAAGTTTCAGCTTTTCTGGCCCAGTGGTTCTTGAGAAGAAGATTTTTAATGACCCCACCTTATTTTTGTCTTTTCTTGATTATCTCCCCTTGTGAGAGGACATGGTCCTTTATTTTAACAATTTAAATTTTCTTCACACAAGGATAATTCGTACCAAGTTTGGTCAAAATTGGCCCAGTGGTTCTTGAGAAGAAGTCGAAAATGTGAAAAGTTTACAGACGGACAGACAGACGGACGGACAGCTAGACGGACGACGGACAAAATGTGATCAGAAAAGCTTACTTGATCATTCGGCTCAAGTGAGCTATAAATCAAATTGATACAAGTAATAGAAACTAAATTACAGGGGATTTAGTTAAGGCATTTAAAAATGTGTTAACTTTTTACTAAGTCTATATTTTCAAAAAAAAAAATGCTAAAAGTTTTCAAGACTATTTCATTTTCTACCCTTAAACGCAACAAAAATATTTTTTAAACTCCTTTTCTTGGCCAAAATAAAGGTCAGGGAATGACAGGGGCAAGTCAGTAAAGGCAGGGACAACGACAGGGGACGACAGGTACTGGACAGGAAGATCAGAAAATGTCAGGGGACGACAGGGAGTAGACAGGGAGGCAGGGACAATGACAGGGGACGACAGGGACTAGATAGGGAGAGCTGGGACAACGACAGGGGATCATAGAAGAAAGTCAGGGAGAGACAGGAAAATGTCAGGGACCGACTGGGGGACAACAGGGGATTTTTTGGAATCTAAGGGAATATTCAATTCAGTAGTGTAAATGATTGGTAATAAAAACTATCATCTCTTTATCATAAGTAATTTCTGGTATATGTTTTTCGCTAACTTATTGATATACATGTGTATTTTGATAAGTATATAATGCTTTTTGTTCTTTTAATTTTGAATTTATCTTTATTTCTCCTTTCATCGTCGTTGTCATCGCTTTGTCAGTTCTGTGCATTTCCCTCCATGTTCATCATAGTCTCCAAGGGAGCGTTCATTTTTTTAACAACACAAAACGAGTTGAACCTAGGTATATTTGAATTGTACCTATCTTCAAATCCTTTGTGGATATGTCTTAATTGAACTTATCCTCAAATCAATTGTACATATCTTTTAATCGCTAGTACCTATATCTTTGAATCAATCGTAATTAATTGAAGATATTGAAGATAGGTGTAATTCCATTAAATATAGTCAAAATTCATTTGTACCTAGGTATCATCATTTAGAGATAGGTGTAATTATCTATACCTATCTTCAGTTCAATTGTACCTTTTCAAATGAACTGAAGATAGGTGCAAATATTTATTTGAAGATAGGTACAAATATTTGAATACATGTTAATTTGGATTTCCACATTTATATGAATAGCTTAAAATTTTTGCTTTGTTTCGATTTTGGTTTTGTTTAGTATCATTAGGTTTCGTTTTAATTTCGTTTCGCAGATTACAGGTACCCAGGTTGACATATTTATTCAAGACTTTTGTTGTACCTCATGCATTGTACGTTTGCGATGTTGAACCCACTTTAGCATTCTAGTGCAGAGCATTAAATCAAACTTGATTGCACATGCGCTTGACATCTCCAAGCCACCACAATTAACAAACAGCGACTAATGATTTGTCTACCTCAATTTTAAATGGATGCTTGATCTGGTTAGTGAGTATATATTTTTAATGATTGAAATTAGCAGCTAGATTGATTGATTTGGATTTATGCATGCTTATTTTTACGTGTCGTTGTTTGGTTTCAATTTTCATCGTATTTTTCAACAGATGTTTATTATAAGCCAATTATTAAGTTTTAAAAAGGAGAGTTCACAAAAGGAACTCTCTTACATGGGAAATGTGTGAAATATAGGAGAAAAAAGTCCTGGAAAAGTGAAAAAAAAAAACTTAAAATGTGGTAGAATGTGATCATTTTGTTTCAGACATGCTAAAATATCTGATAATCTTTTTCTTCAATTCGCATTTAATCTTGTGTTGCTCTTTCTGATCACCACACTTTCTGACAAAAATCAACAGAATCAGGACGACAAGTATGCATTGTTATAACGCAAAATGTAATATTTAACAACGCAAACTGTATATACCGGGATTACTGCATTTTGCGTTATGATATATTTTGCGTCAACATTAACACAGTATACAATTGTTGACTGGGTTAGAGGGAAACAGTCGATCTGTTGGACCGGTGTGCAAGCTGATGCCCGTAGACCGCGGGCAACAGCTTGAACTCCGGTGTAACCGTAAATTCTGTCGCTTGTGCTCAGTAAAAATGTTATTACATTTTGTTTTATAACATTCTGCGTTGATTGCGACGCAAAATGTAATAATGCAAAGTGTAATAATCCTAGATTATAACATTATGCGTCGTTATTACATTATACAGTTGTTGACTTGGGTAAACGGATACAGTCGATCTGTTGGACCGAGGTCCAAGGCCATACTTGTATATGATATCAGCAGGCAACAATCTTTTTAACAGTCAATTTTTAACAGTTCCTGGACCGACAGCCGGGAATACAGTCGAATTGTTGGACGTTTTAAAGGACGAAATTATATAAGGGTAAAACAATTCGCGTTGTTCTTACATTTCGCACTGTAACAATGCATTTTAAGAAAGAATTTGACATCTTAATCTTTGTGATCTGTATACTGATGGATTAGAAATACATCAATTGTTTTATTATTGTGTAGTAAAACAATGCTTTAAATGATGTATTTAACAAGTAATGGTCCCCACTATATGTGTTTCGATTGCGCAGGGCAACATGTGCCAATTGGCACAGATGATTACTATTTGTCTAAATCTTATTATGGTACGAAACAATGCCATGATTTAAAAGATTCAAAATGATATCATAAAGAATATTTTTAAATGCATCAGTAAACCTTTACTTATATTTGCAAAGCATAAAATTCTATAGAATTGGCGGCGCTTGATCACAGATGATATTCGTTGATTTAATATCAAGTTCAGACTTCATTCTTCTGTCTATTAATCAATTATTCATGTATTTGTCATCTGTAAGGGATAAAAAATAAAGGGGATTGTTATTGCTTTGTTTTTTTTCAAAAGGCTCGACAAGAACAGTACCTGTACAAATAACGTATTCAATTATCTAAAGGTCAATGGTTATTTAATTTAATTAAGTTTGGGAGATATCATGCCTCAAATTGGATCATATAAATTGTTATCTTGGGTGAACAATCCTGGTCCATGAAACTGTCTTTTGGGTAGTCCGATCATCCGGTCCTGTAAATTAGGAGTCGAAATGAAAAATTGATGAAAATTGGAAGAATAAATAAACATTATTTTAAAAATGATAAATCAGTATGCCGTCCGTCACAAAAAACTTTAACCTTGGTCATATCTTTTGAATGTATATTACCTGTGACAAGACCTTTCTAAATACACTATGATTTTTGACCCCGTGACCTTAAAGTTTGACCTACTTATAAAACATTACTTAGAAATGGCCATGACTTTTAAATGAAGCGATGGGGCTTTCAAATTAATCATGTGAATTACCTGTGAAAGGCCTTTCTAAAAACACAATGATTTTTGAATTCGGGACCTTGACCTTAAAGAATAACCCACTTCTCAAAAACTTAAGCTTCGGTCATAACTTTTGAATGAAAAGAGATTGAACTTTTATATTAATGCTTTGTATTGATTTTGACAAGACCTTTCGAAATACATTATCATGGTGTTTTCCCCCTTGACCTTCTTTTCAAAAATGTTAATTTTAAACTTTTTTTCCGAGACGAAATAGGGCTAGATTGCATAATATGATACCAAAGATTTCTGTATTCTTTCGAAGTTTTTTCTAGTCTTGTCTGACCCCCTTATTATATTTTTATATTTTGTTTTGCGTCATTTACTTCAATAAATGACATTTTTCCACTTTCACTACTGTTGTTATTTTCATTTTAATCCATCAAAAAACAAGCTCAGTTGACTTGGCTTCGGTCTTGCATAATAACAGAGGAACATAAATAAGTTATCATTATTACAATAATAATACCCTTTATGTGACAGAGTTATAGTTTAAAAACTATTTAGATAGGGATCAATTACCTTATTTTAATCTATGACACCATTGTCTTTATTTACAGCCAATCAGCGTGGCTTTTCCCAATCACGTGACCATTGGTTTTATTTTAACAAAGGAGAAAACTACACAAATTTACAAGGAAAATTTTTGTAGAAAAACCCTCCATCAATCCCCCGAGAATATACGCAAACATTTAACAAATATCCCTGTTCTTCCAATATAAACCACTTTTCCCCTATTATTCACGTACATTAAAATTATTTAATGAATATTTGAAATGTTACAAAATATCTTTTTTTCAGGCCACTTCTTTGAATAAATGTTTAAAAGAAGCTTCTGATGGCATACTCTGCAGACAATGAGAGGTTCCTAAAAATTTTATGCTTGATATTTGAAGAAGGGACTCCAGTGCTAGCAAAAAGACTTAATTTAGTCGTACAAGATAAAGAATATGGAACTTTTGAAAAATTCTTGCGTAAAAAAAGGCACGAACTTTTCCATTTTTGGAAGAAATGGAATTGCTGCAAGTGTAAATCTGAGGAAAACCCGACATCACATGTACATGTACGTCTCTCCAGCATCGAATGGGCGAAGTTATTTCAAAATAAGTATAGGCCATGTGGAAAAAAGTTGTGCATTTGTACATATGAAGTTCTTCCATCGTTGAGAGAGGATGCTTTAGATATAACCATTTTGTCTTTCATTCTCTTGAATATTTGTAACCTGGAAGAAGCAGAAAAGCAGGATATAAAAAATTTGCGAAAGAAACGAAATGATGTTGTTCACTTGGGAAGTGCAAGCATCAAAGAAACAAAATTTGAGACAGATTTTTCAGAAGTTTCAAACACAATTCAAGCCATCGCAAAAAAATGCAGCGATGTAGATTTGGAATCTGTCAAACAATCCATTAATGCAATAGAAGAACGTCCGTTAACTACTGAGATGCTAAAACGCATATTCATTAGTTTGCATTATTTTCAAAGAACAGTTGATGAAGATCATACGGCATTGCTTAAGGAAATCCGAGGCATGGAATCATTGGTGGAGATGACATCTTATGTGCTAAAAATGAAATCGGATCAAATTGAGAAAAAGCTTGTGAGTTAAACAAAGAATATAATTTTAGTGGAGAAAAAAATGCACGCTTAAACTTTCTGCATTTAAGAGAAATGTACAAGTCATTCAAAACAAATTTCTTTTTCCTCTTCATCAATATTATGATTCTAATACATGTATTCTAATATGATTCTAATATTCATATTAGACTTGTACGGAGAGTGCTGAGTTTAACAGTTGACGGCTTACTTTTACACTAGGACAACGTACGAAATCTCTTTTATTGTATAAATATTTATCTCGACATCGATATCTATTTAAACGAAAATAATGCAATGGGTTAGTTCAACGCAAAAAAAGTTGCCCTGAGAAAAAAAACGACAACCACCCTTCCCTTAACTCCGAGCCTTCATTTGATAAAGCATCTAGCACCCTACCTATAACCACTAGAAAGGTTTTTATATATTATAAATTGTGTACCTTCGTACATGATACATATTCAAATATCCAATTCAAGTAAACATCAGTCTATTACCGTATCTTAGACTACTCCATTTAAACTTTTCCAATAATTTTTATGAAACTTGTTTTTATAATATTTGCTTGACATCAGAAACATTCACAAACAAAATTTCGTTCTTGATCTGGATGGTAGGAAAATAAGATAAATACTGTAAAGAAATTTTAATAGGCATTCAAGAATATTTGCGAGTCCCGCGAGGGACAAAGTTCGTGGATATTTAACATCGCAAACCAGTCTTTGACAATTCAAGTTAATATCAAGATCATTCGAGTGTTGGACAGCGACTATTCTTAAGTTATACGAGGGGTTATCAAAAAGTTCGTGGACTAGCGTTATGAATTTAAAACCGCTTTAGGCACATCAATGAGTTTTAAAATATCTTGTTAGCATCATCTTTTCTATCTAAAGAAAAAACCATAAATCATAAATTTTATTTTTAAATAAATAAGTAATGTTTTTGTAAGCAATGATATGTCCAGGCGGTGCAACCTCGAACACGACGTTTTTGCGAGCCAAGTGTAACGGAGAAAAACTCAATTAATACAAACATTTGACATCCCGTAAATCCCGTAAATATAGGTATATGTTGGGACACAATTGTTCCATAAAATATGAAATTTTCACTTCATTCTGGAAGTTCTATGAAATTTAATGGTAAATTTTACACAGAGTGTACAAACAAATGAGGCCTTGAAAATGACGTCAAAAGGGGAAGGGATTCCGTGTCCAACATACTATAAAGTTTTGCCCCTTAAAAAAATTGGTGTAGACTTAAAATATGTTGAAACTGGCTACAGTAGAATAATATGCATGATCCAGAGTACATATCTTTTAATGTCAAAATAGATTCGGGGAGAAAAGGAATACACAGTTAATGTCGATTCGCAGTCAAGGTTTGAAAAATCAATAACGTCAAAAAATGACATTGATTATGTGTTGTAGACATTGACCTCCAAAAAGCAAAATATGCCAGCAAAATCAAGCGAGGATCTCTCCAAATATATTAATCCATTTGGAGTACTATATTCATTGAAGGCCACTGTTCATGAAATTGTAAAGTCATATAAACAAGGCGGGTTTAAGTCCTTACTCAGCTTCAGGGAATCTCATTAAAAAAGTGTTTGAGGTAGAAGAAGAGGACATTGAAAAAACAATGATGCTATCGGACGTCATAAAATAAACGACGACGGCACCGGGTGATCATATAATGTCGTTTTTATTTTATGATAATTTGTCAAATAATGAACGTATCAAGCTAAAATTTTCAATAATTCTTTATTTTTTGTTGTTTTATGTTCCATATAAATTTTGAAAGCACAGACTACATAGTACTAATTTTATAGCCTCAGTCCACGAACTTTTTGATAACCCCTCGTATTTTAGTGAATATTTTTAGAATAAAAAAAGATGTTACCGTTTATAAGATATGTTGAAAATCAAATTTAATTAATAAAGAATAAATATTACAAATTACAATTGTTTTGCATGGAGAAAAAGAAAAGTAGATAAGGAGAAAAGTATGATAAATTAATAGTCTTTTTCAGTTGTCCATTCTTAATTGTACCCTTTATTTCGTTGTTGCACATTTAAATTGATTATTTGATATTGCATTATGATATAATTCCATTGTGAATTTAAGTTGAAGCCTTATTGATCTTGAAATTTGACTTACTTGTAATTTAAATTCGTGGCTATTTTTATTTCATTTTTTTTATTAGTATAAGCGTTTTAATATTCTACATGTGTATTTCTCATCACAGAACTTTTCCTTAGATACATTAAATTTGACCTCTTTAACCTAGCAGGTTGATCTGCATTGAGCCCACCAAAATTGTGCTTTGCTTTTGAAAAAATAGGGATTGAACATTCAGATTTCACACTTTTATTCATTATGACAATTTGAACAACACAAGAACAATTTTGGGAAGTTTCATTTGCATCTGAGAAACTATTATTTACCAAAATATAAGCTATATTGGGACAGCTTGCTCTTCATGTTTTGACCTGGACTTTTATTTGGAGGTTTAAGTAAAAGGGAAAAAATCAGATATTAGATATTTAGCAGTAACACGAATATTTTGTATGTTAAGGAGAAAAACCTTGAGGTTATTGTCATGCAATTTAATAGAAAATGCATTACATATGAGATAAATAAAGAAAGGTTTCTCCACTGTCTAAAATATATAATTTTTAAACCATTCCTCTATGATTCAGGTCCACGGACTGGAGATATGTTCCGAATTCATTAGATTTCATAGTTATTTAATATGTTGCATAAATTCAATTTTTATCAACTTTATTCATCCAGATTTTATTAACTAAAGAATTTTATTTCAGAATGTACGATATGTAACTAATACTGTACTGTTTTTTCTTCGTGTTTGCAAATTAATTGTTTTCAATATTTTAAATATATCAAATGCAAAATTATAATTGTGATATCGTCTTTCTTTTACAGAAGAGGTTATGCCCTGTAAATGCACCATTAGGTAACGTACTAGTATTTAAAAAATGAAGCTTATTTCAACATTTATTATATGATATTACATAACTTGGGGCAGATTACGCTCTTTAAACCACGATGTGGTTTATAAAAAAAGGTAAACTGCCCCAAGTAATGTTATATCGTTTAACATAAGTTGATATAAGCTTCATTCCTTATAATTCAATGTCACGGTAGACAATGAGACAATTTTCTCAAGGCTTCAAATATAGCATATTGTAAAAGAAAGGTCAAGCGGAGTAATCCATTGAATAAAAGTGATATCCTGTCACAGTGTGAAACGATATCAAATGATGTCCTGGAACAGTGTGAAAAATATCAGATGTGCGGTAAAACTCTCAGTTTACCTTCCCATAACAAAGAGTGTTGCAAAAACATTCCTAGAACTGTTATATAATATATAGAGATTAAATAAACCATTCTGAAAGAGAATAAGACTGCCAAAATCCCCCAAAATATGTTGCTATAATCCATATTTATCACAGACTCCACATAAAAACAACAATGTTTCCTAATTATTTATTTCTTAAGTTTGGCAGTTAATGGCCACGGCTGGTTCAAATCAATTTATGAAAAATACACGTGTACAGTGGGTGCCGACCCAATTGGTTTCTGGCACACCTCCAATAAAAGCAAACAAACAAACAATCCATCCATCAATCAATCAATCAATCAATCAATCAATCAATCAATATTAACTGTACACATGTCAAAGTTTTACAGGATAAGACTGACGTTTAGCTTCAAAGTTCCTGCAGTTGCGTCAGCCTTATGCATCAATCAATATTCATCAATCAATGTTCAATACGATCAATTAATGTTCAATTCAATCAATGAATTTTCAATTCGATCAATAATATTCAATTAGATCAATCAATGTTCAAACAATATTCAACAAATCAATATTCAGTTCATTCAGATCAATGTATTGTATGCTCATGTTAAGCCAATCAATATTCAAATAAATCAATCAATGTTCAATGTAAATTATGTACAAGTTCCTTGTATTCCATTCCAGAATTATCCACGCAATCATGTTCGAGTTGCGCCCTGTTAACAGCGGCGCAAGTCAAGATGATATGTGTTAAGCTAAATCCGCCTTTCAGCAATTGGCTCTTATCAAGGTTATATACGTAGCATACAATACTGGGTGCAGATAGGGCCAGCCGTGACGATGCTGCTGTGTAGAAGATTGATGATAATCATAAACAACAACTACGCCCTGTTTAAGTTAATTTTGTGACGGGGCCGACAGTTTTATCGATGGCAAGAGGAATTCCCAGTGCTTTACATAACTCCCCAAATTGCCTCATGAGTCTTGAGCAAGCGTCGGATTTCTCTGAACCAGCAAACAAGAAGTCGCCAAGATAGTGCGTAACATGTGGGCAAGCAGATTGTGACCTGACGGTCCATTCCAAAAAGGACGCGAATTTCTCGAATGTAGCGCATGATATAGAACAGCCAAATGGCAAACATTTGTCAATATAGTATTTACCCTCAAATTTGAAGCCAAGTAAACAAAAATCGTCTGGTTGAATTGGTAAAAATCTAAATGCACTTTTTATGTCCATTTTGCCCAATAAAGCGCCTTTTCCGAGCTGACTTATCATTTCGATAGCGTTATCGAATGATGAGTTGTGCACAGATGAAAGTTCTTTATCAATGAAGTCGTTAACGCTATTGTTATGTGGATATGACAGATGAGTAATTAAACGCCGTCCCCCGCTAGATTTTGGCACGACGCCTATTGGAGACACCCTTAGATTCAAAAGTGGGATATTGTAGAAAGGGCCGGCCATGCGACCCATATCAATTTCACTTTGCAATATATTCTGGATTTCGTTCGGATGCTGGTTTGCCGAAATTAAATTTTTACACTCCAAGTGAGTGCGTGGGCCTATATACTGAAGGGGAAATCCAAATTTAAACCCATTTAACAACTCATTGCCTACATCCTGGTTTGGGTATGACTGTATCAATATTGAAAGTTGATTAATGTCTACTGGAGAATGACCGAGGTGCGTTAGCCCCCTGGGGGTAGCGAAATCTATAGTTTGGGGTTTGCCCTGGGCGTGGTTGCTGATTTGGTGATTGAAAACGAAAAGGCTGCTTTTGCATAAGGAAGCGAGGGGATGGGTTACGAGGACAAGTGGACATTGGGTGGTCAGATGCACACCTGATACAACGATGTGCGTAAATACAATAGGGTTTACTACATGCGCCCTTGTAGTTAAAATCGAAACACATGCCTTTTGATGGTTCAACTGTTTTTTTTGAGGGATGGTTATCGAAGAAGTTACGTATAAAATCCAAAGTTCATTGTCGATTTGCCCCCATGCCATAGAACTATTTCTTGCCTTCTTAAGCCTAAATTGCTCGTCGTACAATTTCCAGCCGGTGGGAGATCTATAAGAACCCAGTCTAACCGTGTGCATATATTTCGGTAAGCCAAGTGATTGATCGGGGTGAGCTTCGACGTAAATGCTAGTAAATACAACGAATGCGTCTGTCCATTTCCCGATGTCGGTGATTTTGCTAGTTTTCCCTTTTTGCAAGACCAGTTCCCCATCTACTACGTTAATCTTATTTTTCTTGTCCCTTTCTTCCGACGTTTCTAACAGGACGCCCAGATCTAAATACTCCCCATTTTGTATTTTTTCGCGTGTTTTGGAGGGGATCGTGCAACCCAATGCGTCAGTGATACACTAACAATAGGCGTAGGTAAGTAGTCAGACTTACCTATTGAGCAACAGGCTCGTTAATGTCCTCTTCCATGCTGTCGATAGTATTGTTGTCATTTTCCCCCTCTTTTTGGTGGTATTTGGTTGCAGATTTTTCTTTTCTGGTGGACTTTTTTGCGGATGTGACCACAGTTGCGGACGACTTGCGCTTGGGCATCTCTCCAAAGAAAGTATTTGCAAGAATTTGAAAATATTTCTCCAAAAAAGCAGCACTCAAATTAAGACGTGTATCTTTGAGGGTAGTTGATAAATTGACTGCTACAATGCTCTGCGCGTATATTGCGCGCGCATCATACCGCGTGGGGCGCTGTGATAAATGGATTTATATCGTATTCACTGCATAAATCCGATTAGTACCTACAATGTTTAAAAACTCATATCACTTACATTGTAGCTATGACGTCTCAACCGCTCAACTATGACGTCATGTAGCCAATGACTGTATATTTAGTGGATGCTCACTTCTCTATGGCACCTGATCCCACCTCTTTTTACTGGAGGTTCTGTTTACTCTAGTCCTGTTTTGTATTGTGTTATGGTTTTTTTGAGCTTGAATAATGTTCGGTACCTCCATATACTCCATTCTTCATTTCTTGTACTCATATTGTTCTAAACGATGTATCATTGCTTCTTCTTAGCAGAAAAAATATATCTAAAACAGTTTAATATTCATGTTTTTTTTCTCTCTACAAATCTGAATTTATTTAAGAAATAAGGTATCATTTTTAAACATCTATCGGGATATAAATACGGGTTGGTCACGAGATTAAATTCCATAAAGCCCGAAGGGCTTTATGATGAATTTAATCTCGTACCAACCCGTATTTATAGCCCGATAGATGATTTGAAATGATACCTTATTACTTATATTTACATTTGTGACTTATTCATACTATATATATTTGTCTGATTATGACTTTTAACGTGTGAAATGCATTATTTTTCAAACCCAACGGCAAGTATTGTAATCCACTGATCGCGCGTCGACCCTTTATGACGTCACTGAGAAATTACGTCAAACGATTATCCAAACGCACATCTATGACCTCTTGACCCCATACCTGTATTTATACAGTTATATATACGCATTGCTTTTAGTAGTGTTATATAAAGGAAAACATTTGCAAATTTAAATATTCAATTTCAAATGTTGCTTACCAAAAGTGAAAAACATCGCCAAAATGTGACATTAAAGGACTTTATTTGGTAATAAGCAATTTTTGCCCCCCAAATCAAACTTTGCAGGTGTAATTTTTAGTTATGTTCTAAACAAGGGGGTATATATGCTGACTTCAAAGCACTGAATAATTTCATCAGCAATGACGTCATACGTTTGAAATGACGTCAGGAAAAATGATTGAATTGAAAATTTCCATGATTTCTACAGAAAAATATCAATATTACGCCGATATTTTGAGAAAAAATCACCAACAGCAGGTCTGATCAGACTCCATATTTTGATTTAATGTGTAGAATGATAAAATCAATGAAATATGTAAATATCGTTCTTGAGCAAACTTGCGCTCTATAAATTCTATAGCTATTTTTTTTAAACTTTGTCCATTTTGTCCTTTTTCTAAAAAATGTTTTAAAATCGGACGAGTTTGTGAGGTTATAAAAACAAAAATAATTAATAAACTACTTTGAAACTATAAAACATGTTTTGTTAATTCATATTTTTATACAATTTATGGAATTCAGCACATTCCAAGAGTTTTTCGAAATTTGACTTTTGTGGGGGCAAATATATGCAATATACCGTATATAGTTCTTTGTCAATTATTATGATATGAAAATACACCGTTGTTACATAATGAACGATTTTTTCAATAGAGAAAAAATATTAATTACATTAGGATCATTTTTGTAATTACTCAATTGTTGCATGATCGTGTCTGTAAGAATATTTAGTCAGTACAAACTGTTTGAACGTGGCTTATTTGTCATTACATCAGAAATTTGTTAAAAAATTGGAATACCCAGCACGTTAGTTAATTTGTTAATGGGTTCTTGAGATCAAGTTGAAAATGCGAAAAGTTTTTTCTTTAAATTAAAGGAAGGATAATCGAAAATTTTACCGCCTGTCTTTTTATTACATTTTGACAAAAAATCTATTTAATATCCTTTCATACGGTTGCTTTTTGTCATTTAGTCAATTGCAGCATTGGACGATTGAAAATGTAATAAAATTTATGTTAAATTTGAAACCTGAAACAAAATGCATTTCAGATGTCAAAATTAGACAGGAAAAGACCAGACTTGAAGAGATTTTTAATGAATTGCAATGTTTGGCTGAGAAGGGACTTAGACAATTCATGCAACAGAATATTGCCGAAGAGGATCTTCAAAATTTTCTGTCTTCTCATAGGCACGACTTTGAAGAATTACTAGATCAAGAAGAATTTTCCAAATTATATCCAGGTATCCTACTATTTTTCCACAAATGGTACCAGGTTGTCTTTAACAAAATTATATTGATAATTTATCTACTAATTAAATATCAAATCACATATTCTGAAGGTATATGTCACTCGTGAAATTTGTTATATCAAGGATTTTTTTTCGATGAGTATGTTTTGGATAAGTACTCATACAGTATGATTCAAAATTGCATCTTAGCTACGGTACAATAAAGTTGACATTTTTGCGCGTGAATTTCAATTCTTTTAACATATATAATATTTCATACGATGTAACAATGGCTATTATCATTATATATTATTATGTAAGATAGGTTGAATAAAATTTATCAATGAACAAATATTCAAAATATTGCAAATTAATGCACATTAATTATTGTGGGACCTTTTTGCTCTAAAATGTAACATATTTGGGGTGTTAAAAATATGCATAGTCAATATATATTTTTCTTGTATCAAACCTTCAAGGACTTGAGTCTTGATCAATCAAAAATGTCCAGAAGTTTAAAATTATGAAAGAAAAAGAGGGTAAGTGATGTGAATTTTTGAATATTGATCAGATTATGCGATTTCCAGGCATAGAATAGTGTACAATTTGCTTTAAAAATATAAATTGAGAGCAATATTTAATATTCCAAGCATATCATAACGGAAAATTTTCTCGGAGTAAAATTATGAGAAAGTAAAATTATGAGATTCTAAAGTTCCAAGACATTAAATTGTAAAAATGTATATATTTGCATAATTTTTTGCTTAACAAGCTTTTGACAATGGGAAATAATCCCTTAAAAATTTTGCTTTTTTGTAATTTTTAAAAGCATTTTTTGTCATTGAAAGATGAACAATTTACATTATTTAATCTAAATATGTCATAAAATTGAATTTTTATGATAAATAGTTTTTAAGTAAAAGATTTTACCTTAAATTTTTTAAAAAAAAACTGACGAGTGCCTTAAGAGGACAATTTTTCATGGGTTTTTATCATGCCTCAATTTATTTTTGATAAAACGAAGTTTATATGCTACTGTAATTATACATCAAAATTGTTTTTGCTTGACAATTACTATTTTGGGCGTTTCAGCGATTCAAAGTTGAAATTTCTTAATATGAAAATTTTGATCGCCGATGTTGCACGCCATTGCTCTGACGTCATCTTGTGACGTCACAACAGATATCTCTCTTGAAAGTTTAAGAGATATCTCTTTAACCTAGAGAGATATCTCATTTACTGTTTGAGATATCTTTCCAAGTTAAAGAGATATCTCTCGAAGTGAAAGAGATATCTTTCAAAAGTGTCTAAAAGAGATATATCTCGAGCAAAAACATATATCTCTTTATTATAAAGAGATACATAATTATATCTCTTAATTATATTAATTAAAATTCCATTTGAAATGGCTTCTCCCTTTTCTGGAAGTAAGCTTTTAATTCATGGAAGTACATTAGGGTATTTTTAGATTTCGACATATTCATGATATGCTATGTTGCCATTATTATTTGTTGTTTCAAACAAGGGATTTATTGCATTTTTTGTCTACATAGTAATTAGTATATATATTATTATGGGTATTGCATGCTCGATCAGTCTTTTTTCTTATAACAGTGACTGGAAATAAGATATCTTTTTTTTTATTTAAAGAGATGTCTTTTAAGCTTAGAAAGATATCTCTTTTTTGAAAATCTAAAGAAATATCTATATAACTAAGAAAGAGATCTCTTTAACCGTGTTAAAGAGATATCTGTCTGACTTAAAGAGATATCTCTCTAAGTAAAAGAAATATCTCTCCTACAAAAAGAGATATCTCTATGCTAGAGAGATATCTCTTTATTGAAAGATTTTTTTTAATTTCATAAATAGTAATTAGTAAAAGGGCTTGCCTTATTTACGACTTCTAATTGCCCATTGACACTTATGACGTTTCAGTACCACGTTACCCCTATCTAATTAGTGGAGATTTTCAATCCAAGGACTCTACATTACAGACGTTTTATGGCCTTAATATGGCAGTTTTAAACATTATTTTATAATTAAATGATAATTATATGTTTCAAAAATATAATTATAGTGTTTGATTTTCGAGAAATTTATATGTGTGATAAAAACCCATTAAGAATTTTTATTTAAGGAATAACTGTCTTATTTTTCGAATTCATGAAGTGATCAATGGATTGGCCGAAGGCGTTTATGCATAAAATTATCACACAAGCCAATCCATTGATCATCTTCATGAATTCGAAAAATCTGACAGTTATTCCTTATATTTACATGCTTTGATTCCGCCAATCCACGGGCACCAAGTTTGCTTCTCTCTAGGTTTTGTCCCACCCTGCACATGTTCTTTTTGGAACCGCGCCAAAACATTCATGAGGAAATAAATTACATTTACAATTGGTAATTTTATCTCTGACAAAGACATTGGAAATGTAAATATTGAAAGAGCAATTGTAGTAAAAGTTGTGATCCTTTAGATGAGTCTTCCAAATCCGAAGTTCCTTGTCATGGCACTGTTGGAGTTCACACAATTAAGATCCCTTATTTATGACCGAAATATATGTAACGAGTACAGATCTGTATAAACATTCTTCACTGGCGTATAGAACATGTTCTCTCACTCTCTATCTCTCTCTCATGATCCTATTTCGTCAAGAAGTTTGAGAGAAAATGTGAAAAAACCACGACGAAGAAAGGGCAGTACAACAGCTATTCAAAAAAGCAAAAAAAGAATCCGTTGGACAACCTTTACTTAAGTGAATCCTTTCTTATATTGTGAAGCTTACATATATGCATAGTCTTGTGTAAAAATATATATATATATAATTAAGAAAATATTTTCCGTCAATTCATTTTTAAAACGAATATTCTCTATTTTTAACTTTGATGATAGATCACCATCCTGTCTTTAAATTTCAGAAGACGGATCCTTTTCATTAGAAAACATAACTTTTGTTTCCATGTACGAGATCATTAAAGGCACCATTGGCAGAGAATGGGAGCATTGGGAAGAAGAACCTGACGAAAACTTTGCAGATAAATTTCAAAACGTAAAAATGATTTGCATCAATCTTCAGAGTAAACTCTCTCTCGATGAAGGCATAAAAGACGTTTATGTAGAATATTTCAAACGATCCTCCGACCTGAAAGAGGTTTGTTTCTTGTAAAACGATATTTGAATTATTTACGATATTTTTATTTTGTTAACTATTTCAAAGAAGTTTGAGCTTTTTCTTAGTATTTTATACCTTCTAGTTTGGTACATTATTAGTAATCAGAAATTCACGCGAAAACACATTCATTTGAATTCTTATTCAAGTTTGTTCGAATCATTGCTTACAGAGGATAGGGGGAGGGGTGCATAAGAATTATATAAAAAATATCTTATTATTCTTCTTTCGAGAACAGCCTAGCGATGATTTACTATTTCACTATAGATGTTCATCAAACAGTGTAGATTCAAGTTTTTTGTCCAGTAATGACCCATGCAGAAGGCGGGCCAAAAAGGGGATCAAGGTATAGGAATGAATATGAAAATCGTTGTTTATAAATATCTTTTCACATACGTATTAGCCATTATTAATCATATCGACAAGGAAGTATTCTCAGGTAATGTGGATTAAATTTCCTTCAATTTTGATTCTTGGTATTAGGGCGCATACACAACAGAGAGTCGCAGTTTTAAATAGGATATACCTTAAGGTGGAATATCCCTCTGATAAGAGAGATAACTCTTCTGATAAGAGAGATAACTTTCCTCAGACATTTTGTCCTGAAAGTCAGTGAATTGTCATGTCAGAGTTTACAATTTTTATTCATAAGCACCATTTTATTGTCAACTCAACCAATCCTATTCTATTGTACAAGTGTTGATTTCTAGTTTCTATTGCTAGTATGTTTATTAATTATTTATAATAGTTAAATTACTTAAAACATTTAAACATTTAAACAGTGTAAATTGAGAAATCTCTATCTCTTAAAGTATAATTCTTTTAATTGTACAGAAAAAATTTTCAAGGGCGATAATGGAACGATAACTCTTGTTTATAAATGTGTGTTATTTTACACGCACAGAAAACAATTTGTTATTCTGATTTAAAAAGCAGCGCTTCAGTTTGTTTTCTAATTGGAATTAGATAGGTATGAAAGTAAATATTATTTTTATATAAACCTCATATTTCTAATTTAATTGTGAGATAAAAAATAATTAATCTTTCTATTTACCATATCAAATTTTCTTCACATCATGATTTGACATATTATTCATTTATGAAAAAATAAGCAACGCTTCACACTTCAAACTATTTTCCATTGGAATTTAATGCTATAGTTGTTGCTGAAAATCAATGTCTGGATTTAAAAAAAGGCGTGAAATTTGGAACAGAGGGATATTGCCCCTAAACACTATGCATACATTTAGTACTGTAAGATAAAAGCAATCTCATGAAATGTAGAATGAAGTGTCTTTATACTATATTAAGTATTATGAACTCCTAAGGGTTGGGGAAGTTAAAAAATTTAAATAAAAATAATGTTAAAAAAATCTCAGCTAAAGAACAATTTAACAAAGCCATGGTCGCGATTAGCTTTGATATTATAGAAGCGTCCTCAGGTAGTGAAAATTTAAATTAAGAGTCGGCAGGGGGAAGGGTGGGGGCACAATGAATAATTAGGTATTAATAATAAAGGAATATACAGGGGAAAAATCTTTAAAATGTTGTGCTTGAAAAGAGTCATGATTTGTAAAAAAAAATTAAAATGTAAGCATCCTAAGGTCGTCTAGATTTACGTTTCTCTCCCCAGTAGATTTTTCTAAACTTGCATTCATGCTTAGGTGAGCGATGTGGCCATTGGGTTCCAATTTCTTAATTTTTACTCAACCTCCTCAAACACAAAGGCAAACTTTGCTTAAGAAAAACTATTTTATTTTGATCAGAGAGTATTGGAAGAGTTTTATTTTATCATTTTGAAAACTCTTTTCAGGTATTGAATGATTTGTATTCAATATATGTATACATATACATGTAGTATATTTATACATAATGTTTTTTTTTTCTATTTTAAGGATAATCACTGATTTTTATTTTCAGGCAATAAAGAATCTTTGCGGTGAAGCCTTTGATGACAAACTGGATATAATTATACCACGGAAGGGTGTGTATAATACTTCTCATTTGGTGGGATGGGATTGTTTTGAATTTGTACATTAGTAGATTTTCACACATATACATGCAAAACAGTTAAGGTGCCTACTAAATACTAGTGTATTGGCTTTTTAATAATGCCGAGAAATCTTTTATTGCTTGAATATAGATAACAATTAGCATTGTAAATTTATTTTTGTTGGAAGCAAATTTTAGCAAGATTGTTATCGAACATTTTATTAAAATGTATAATTTTTTTTTTGAAAATGCTTAACCACGTTTTGTAATAGTTTAAAAGAATTTTTTTTAGAAATGCGCTATCCAGTAGATAAATATTATCAGATTTTTAAAAGATAAGAATATCGAATCAACAAAGATTTGCATGGGATTATTAAAAAGTATATGGAATGAAGCTATAGAATGAGTACTTTATATGTAAAATGTGCTTTCAAAATTTATGAGGAATATATATAAAAAAGATAATTCTTTTAGATTTTAGCTGAATACGTAAATTATTTCAATAGAATAAAGCAACTATGGTTTTGCAGTTTTTTTTTTTTGCCATGGCTTTACTTTTAGATTAATTGAGAATTACTTAATTATACAATGGATACAAATATCACTGTGTAATGGTACAATACAATATATAAAAGGATCAATAACGGTTCAATATACAGTTCAATCGATGCAAAGATCATTCAATGAGTTCACAAACAATGGTCTTCGTCGACTTTATCAATAGTATCTGACGTAGTATCAATGAGAATGGCACAATGCTTGAAGCAATTTTTGGCAACAGATCCTGAAAGAAAACAGAACCTGCAGCGTGCTTCAAGTACAATTCAGCCATATGTCGACATACAACCACAGCAGTAGCAAAGGATGCATAAACAATTAATTTTTTTATCAGTTAATTTGTTTAAGAAGAATAATTTCCAATAGATGTACAAAGGATGTTTTTCCAAAAGGCTTAAAGTATTTTTAGGTCACCTGAGTAAACTCGGGTGACCTATTGCCATGCGTTTTCGTCCGTCGTCGTGCGTTGTGCGTCGTGCGTTAACATTTGAGCATTTTCAGCTTCTTCTCTGAAATCACTGAACCAATTTCAACCAAATATTTCACAAGGCATGTATGGGTGAAGGGGAACAAGAATTGTGAATTTCATGATCCCTGCCCCCCCCCCCTGAGGCCTGGGGGGTGGGGCCAAAACCACTAAAATTAATGCAATCTTTACAAATCTTCTTCTTTACTCCTGGACATCAAGCAGTCAAACTGTTTGCATGATTGTAATCAGCATTGAGTCCTCTACCAAAATTGTGAAATTCATGACCCTGGGGCCAGGGATTCTAGTGCTAGGGCGGGGCTAAATAAGTATATAGTGAAAATGCATTATTTCTTTGAAAATCTTCTTCTCTACTCCTGGGCATTAAATAAACCATGGCAACTAAGTACATAGTTATGATGAGCAAGAGTGCCTCTACCAAAATTGTGAATTTTATGGCCCTAGGTTCAGGGGTTCTGGTGTTAGGACGGAGCTCTATTGATTGTATTTTGAAAATACATGAATTCTTTGAAAATCTTCTTCTCTGCAAGAGTGCCTCTACACAAATTGTGAATTATTTGCCCCAGGTTCAGGGGTTCTGGTGTTAGGGTGGGGCTCTATAGATTACATGTATATTAAGAATCAATATTACAAAGCATATAGAATATATAACAAACTACGGAAACAAAAATTTAGAACATACCATTCTAATATCATCAACAACCTAAATGCTTTAGATTCAACTGATCCAAAAAAATATTGGAAACTTATAGGCGAATTAGGAACTGGAAATACAAGGACAATTGACACATCAATCTCTAATAATGAGTGGTTAAACCACTTCAATAAATTGAATAAAACTCATGAGGATTTCCTCGATCGAGATCAGTTTCTTAAAGGCCAACTAAAACAAGCTGAGAAAACAACAATACCCATATTTAATGAACTTGACTACAAAATATCTTTCAATGAAATAAGTAAAGCAATAGGTAAACTAAAAAATGGTAAGGCAGCTGGTACTGATAGAATATGAAATGAAATGCTTAAACATGGTCAAATGGTTCTGGTTCCAATATTACTGAAAATCTTTAATGGTTGCTTAACTCATGGATGTTATCCTTCTTCATAGTGTGAAGGATACATCACTCCAGTATACAAATCTAACAACACTAATGATCCCAACAATTATAGAGGAATCACAATAACCAGCTCAATTGGCAAACTGTTTAACTATATTCTTAACTCAAGATTGGATAAATATTTAAAATGCAATGATAAAATCAATCCTTGGCAAAAAGGATTTACAAAACAAGCTAGAACTTCAGATCATGTTTTTGTATTGAAAACACTTACTGAAAAATACTGCAAATTAAAACAAGGGAAGCTATATATGCTTGCTTTGTTGACTTTCATAAGGCCTTCGATAGTATAAACCATGCTGTTCTGAAGCTTAAACTTTTAAAAGCTGGTATTAGCACTAAAATTTACTCATTTGTTAAGGATTATGCATTCTAAAAGCTATTCTTCTATTAAACTGGGTAACAAATTAATCGGTCACTTCCGTACTTACAATGGGGTTAGACAAGGTGATAACATGAGCCCAAACCTATTCAAGATTTATCTCAATGATCTATCAAATTATCTGTTAAATTCTAAAAGTTTTGTAAAATTAAACAATGATTCAACTACGTCCATTCATTGCCTCATGTATGCTGATGACATGGTACTTCTCTCCCCAACTGCTGAAGGTCTACAAGAAAAACTTGATAAACTAAATTCATACTGGTGTCTCAAAGTTAATACAAAGAAAACAAAAATTATAGTCTTCAATTCATCTGGTAAACACGTCAAAATTCTCTTCCATCTGGATAACACCAATATTGAATGTGTTAAACAATACAAGTATCTGGGTCTGACTGTTACATGTAATGCATCTGGAACACTAAGTAATGCTAAAAATGATTGTTGTAACAAAGCCAAACAAGAGGCCCACGGGCCTTATAGGTCACCTGAGTATTGTGTAACAACTTTCAAACAATTAAATTTGGTTCGTGTTTTAAACCAGAGGCCATGAAATTCACAATTCACAATTTTGAAAGAGGCACCATTGCTTAACATAATTATTAACTTCGCATGCTTACTCTATTTACTTAATACCCAGAGGTAGATCAGAGTAACAAAGAGAAAATGCACTTCCACTTTATACCCAGTTGTGCACCTCACCCCAATGGAACCACTCACCCAGGGGCCACAAATTTAAAAATTTTGCAAATTTTATCATAAAATGGTTGATTAATACTAAAAAGCAGATTTCAAAGCATTAATTTATTTTCAGACTATGTAACCACCCCCCCCCCCTCTGACCCAGGTGGCATGAAAAAAAAACCAATTTGCTAGATGCACCTTTCTTCATCATAAATATATATACTTGGATCATTGGCATAAAACCCAGAAGCAAAAGAAAATATTTTCAAAGAATTATTGTATTTTTACTATATAATCAATAGAGCCCCACCCTAACACCAGTACCCATGATCCTGGGGCCATAAAATTCACAATTCTGGAAGAGGCACTCTTGCTCATAATAACTATGTACTTAGTTAGTTTATTTAATACCCAGAAGCAGAGAAGAAGATTTTCAAAGATTAAATGCATTTTCACTATATAATCAATAGAGCCCCACCCTAACACCAGAACCCCTGACCCTGGGGCTATAAAATTCACAAATCTGGAAGAGGCACTCTTGCTCATCATTTCTATCCACTTAGTTAGTTTATTTAATACCCAGAAGCAGAGAAGAAAATTTTCAAAGAATTATTTTATTCTTACTATATAATCAATAGAGCCCCACCGTAAAACCAGAACCACTGACCCTGGGGCTATAAAATTCACAAATCTGGAAGAGGCACTCTTGCTCATCATTTCTATCTACTTAGTTAGTTTATTTAATACCCAGAAGCAGAGAAGAAGATTCTCAAAGATTAAATGCATTTTCACTATATAATCAATAGAGCCCCACCCAAACACCAGAACCCCTGACCCTGGGGCCATAAAATTCACAAATCTGGAAGAGGCACTCTTGATCATCATTTCTATCCGCTTATAGTTAGTTTATTTAATACCCAGAAGCAGAGAAGAAGATTTTCAAAGAATTATTTTATTTTTACTATATAATCAAAAGAGCCCCATCCTAACACCAGAACCCCTGACCCTGGGGCCATAAAATTCACAATTTTGGAAAAGGCACTCTTGCACATCATAACTATGTTCTTAGTTACTTTATCTAATACCCAGAAGCAGAGAAGAAGATTTTCAAAGATTAAATGCATTTTCACTATATAATCTATATAGCACCGCCCTAACACCAGAACCCCTGACCCTGGGGCCATAAAATTCACAAATCTGGAAGAGGCACTCTTGCTCATCATTTCTATCTACTTAGTTAGTTTATTTAATATCCAGAAGCAGAGAAGAAGATTCTCAAAGAATTAATGCATTTTCACTATATAATCAATAGAGCCCTACCCTAACACCAGAACCCCTGACCCTGGGGCCATAAAATTCACAATTCTGGAAAAGGCAATCTTGGACATCATAACTATATGCTTAGTTACTTTATTTAATACCCAGAAGCAGAGAAGAAGATTTTCAAAGATTAAATGCATTTTCACTATATAATCTATAGAGCCCCGCCCTAACACCAGAACCACTGACCCTGGGGCCATAAAATTCACAAATCTGGAAGAGGCACTCTTGCTCATCATTTCTATCTACTTAGTTAGTTTATTTAATACCCAGAAGCAGAGAAGAAGATTTTCAAAGAAATAATGCATTTTCACCATATAATCTATATAGCCCCGCCCAAGCACTAGAACCCCTGACCCTGGGGCCATGAATTTCACAATTTTGGTAGAGGACTCAATACTCATTACATTCATGACAACAGTTTGCCTGCTGGATGTCCAGGAGTAAAGAAGAAGATTTTTAAAGATTGCAATAATTTTAGTGGTTTTGGCCCCACCCCTCAGGTCCCAGGAGGGCGGGGACCATGAAATTCATAATTTTTGTTCCCCTTTACTCATAGATGCTCTATACCAAATTTGGTTGAAATTGGTTCAGTGGTTTGAGAGAAGAAGCTGAAAATGTTCAAATGTTAACACACGACACACGACGCACGACGCACGACACACGACGCACGACGACGGACGAAAACAGATAGCAATAGGTCACCTGAGTTACTCAGGTGACCTAAAAAGCCTATTTCAAACTTCAAAAAGACTTTCTCACATTTAATCCATCAAATAGAACTGCTTTACATGTATTTGACCACACTATCAAACCCATTATCCTGTATGGTTCGGAGTTATGGGGTTTTTTTTGTCCAGCAACTTCTAAATTTAAGAGAAATCCAAATGTAACACTAGACAAAATATATCAAAACTTAGAAGGCGAAATTTTACAAACATTTACTAAGGATTCATGGTAAAAGCAGCAATTTTGCAGTAAGATCTTAGCTAGGACGTTTGAATTTACATTTTGATGTCATTAAAAATATGTTGTTATACCGGCATAGATTAGAGAATCTAGATGGTAAATTTCCCTTGCTTAGAGAGGCTTTTATTTGCTCTAAAACAATACACCAAAATGGTTTTACTTCATGGTATTCTTGTGTTAACTTCTTACTTAACCATATTGATATTAAAATTAGTGATCTTCTAGGTATGTCAACCCCACAATTTAAAATCAATTTGAAAAGAATATTGCTGAATTTCTATAAATTAACATGTGTAAATTAACATGGGAAAAAGACAGGAATTTACATAAAGATGGCAAATTGTCTACCTTTACCAGCATAGAGACTAAATTTTGTTTTGAACCTTATCTAGAAATTCTTACAAACAATCAACATAGATCAGTTGTAACAAAGTTAAGAATATCAGCTCACAGGCTTAAAATTGAAATTGGACGTTACCAAAAAATACCTAAAGAGGAACGAATTTGTTCACTTTGTCATCACACCGAGATTCACGATGAAATTCATTTTCTTCTTGTATGTCCTCGTCTTAATGTACAAAGACTTGAACTCATAAATATTTGTAAAATTAAATGTCAAATTTTCAGTCTCTATCTTATGATAATCAATTTTATTGGCTCATGACTAATGAAGACCCAGACATCCTTAGATCACTTGCTGGATTCCTTGGTAATTTACCTTAATTAAAGATATTGTGATAAGCATAAAAATTATATACCTCTTTCCCAGTTTCTTGCCTTTAACTATGTAAATATATATATATTTTTTGCATGTAACATACAATACGATACATGTATGTATATTCAGTATATCTCTTGTATACCTTTTTTTTTAACAATTGCTCTTTATTTGTAATATCATCATCATGCTTGTTCTATCATTTGGATCCTCCTCCTTCTATTTGTAAATTTTTTTGCTCCTCCGGGGGCCCAAATTGGATTAATAAAAATCTTGTATCTTGTATAGTGAAAATGCATTATTTTTTGGAAAATATTTTTCTCTACTCCTGGGTATTAAATAAATAAACTAAGTACATAGCTATGATGAGCAAGAGTGCCTCTACCATAATTGTGAATTTCATGGCCCCAGGGTCAGGGGTTCTGGTGGGGGGGTCTATTTATTATTTTAATGAAAATGCATAATTTCCTTAAAAATCTTCTTCTCTGCTCCTAGGTATTAAATAAACTAACCAAGTACATAGTTATGATGAGCAAGAGTGCCTCTACCACAATTCTGAATTTTATGGCCCCAGGTTCAGGGGCTCTGGTGTTAGGGCGAGCTCTATAGATAATATAGTGAAAATACATAAAATCTTTGAAAAATTTCTTCCCTGTCCTCGGTATTTAGCAGATGAACTACCTATATAGTTATGATGAGCAGGGGGCCTAATCTTCCGGAATTGTACATTTCAAGGCCCCAGGGTCAGGGGTACCATTAAGGGGGGGCTGTACTGCTGTAAGTGAATGAATTGTTTGAAATTTGCTCCTTGGTATTAATAAGATATTCTAAAAAAGCAAGGATGCCTTTTCAAAAATTATGGATCTAGGCCTAAGGGTTAGGGGTTCATGTGTGGTAGAGTTACTGATAATTTCTGAATATTACTGAATAGTTGAAATGCATTTTTTGTTCCCTACCCTGCCTATGGATATTAAGTAACCAAACTAAGCAACTGCGAAGTGTATTGTTATGAGGATCAGTGGTGCCTCTTTCAAAATTGTGAATCCCATAACATCTGGATTAATTGTTATGATGATCAGTTGTGCCTCTTTCAAAAGTGTGAATGTCATAGCATCTGGCTTAAAACATGAATCAAATTTAACACTGAAATTAAAGTTGTTGCATAATGCTCAGGTGACCTATAAGGCCAGTGGGCCTCTTGTTTTAAAATTGTGGTCCATAATAAATTTTAAATTGATATATTAGTTATATTAAGTAAATAAATGTTTCCTCTGTTAGTATTCATAATTTATTTGCAAAACCAAAATATAAAAATTAAATGGCAATTGTGTACGCTTTCTCATTAAACTTATCTGAAAAACAGGAAACAAGGTAATTATGCCTTCCTCTTTCATCATGACAGAAATTATTTTTGCTCAGTAAATGCTAGTTTACCCTGTATTGAAGTAGCGAAAAAGACACAAAACCATTCTACATGTATATAGCGAAATTTTTTTTTACTAAAATTGAGATAATTTTTTTAAAAATATAAAACATGTAAAATACACACATGTAAATAAAAAAAAAATCATGATATAAGATTACATAATCAACTACAAATAAATATACAAAAAAGAAAAAAAACAGGCAAAAACTTTTTAAGTTACCAACACGTAATCTTCATACTAGAAATACAAAAATACAAAGTAGGCTTGAAAGGGGTCAACAGCCCAAAACATGAAAAAGGGTATATAATTTGGTTTTCGAGGAGGCACCTGTGTGACAACGCACTTTGAAAAAAATTACGCACTTTGAAAAAAATTTTCAAAGTGCGTTAAAATTGGGACAAACTCAACGCAATTTGAAAAAAAATTTCAAAGTGCGTTAAATTTGGGACCAACTCAACGCACTTTGAAAATTTTTTTCAAAGTGCGTTAAGAGTCTACATCAATATATTTTACCATGGAGACAATTTACGCACTTTGAAAAAAAATCATATTTTAGTCATGGAAAGATTTTATTTGTTATTCATCTTTAAAAAAAAAACTAAGCCTAACCCTAACTTAAAAAAAGAATTGATTCAATCCCGTCGAAAAGAGGAGAAGACGGGTACAAGTTCTCTCAGTCCAAATTTTTATCTTTCCAATACATAGGTGTCGGTAAGAAACGGGGAAGGGGAGCAATAAACCTGAAAAGAGTATGCTGCATTTTCAATGCTTATACGATGTAATATAGAATTTTTCATATTATTTTCATTTTTTACCTTAATTATTAATATTACTGATTATTTCTATTTTTATCATTATTTTGTACTACATTTATGTGTTTGTGGTTTATCTTCGCCCAGTCTCGATGTCTATGCTATACTCAAAGCATTCATATAATTATGTATTTACCTAACTGGTATGACGTTGAAAATTTTCAATAATAAATGAGTTAATTAAAACAGATGAAAACTAGAAATTTTTAAGTAATGTAAAACGTAACTATGAGATAGAAAGAATTTTCATAGTTTTGAACAATCAAATGTGTCCCTTTTTATTATGATAAATGCTTAGTTGCTTAAATCTGTCCTCTGTTAGTGCTCCTTATACACCTTGACATCTACTAATCAAGGACTAGAATTAAAAAAAAAAAGAAACGAATTAATGAACTTAAACAATCGTCACTCTTTTTATCAGGAGTTTAGACCCTTTAATTTTCCTTTTTATCTTATCAAACCTTAAATATTTAAAACGTCAATATCTCAGGTCCTACAGTCCTGCTTATCAAACCAGGATCTTTTATTCATCATACCGATTATTTGAAGGAATATTGATCAATCTTTACATTTTTTCAAAGTGCGTTAATATAGTCGATATTAACGCACTTTGAAAAATAAATATTCTTTTTCAAAGTGCGTTAGCTTGGTCCCAAATTTTAACGCACTTTGAAATTTTTTTTCAAAGTGCGTAATTTTTCAAAGTGCGTTGTAACAGATCTGAGTTCGTTATGGAGTAGAGGAAGTCCAAAGTCAGTTGAACTTGGTTTAGTATATAAATTCGATAACTCAGGACGCCCCCGATCTCCTATAACAGAGGCATATTTAAAATGATCTGTTAACTGGATTGTGCTATGAATGTGTATCGATCATGTTTGAATAAAATTAAGTAACAGATTGCAGAATTAGCAAGGTCATCAGTATATTAGCGTGTCTTAACGTGTGATGCATTTAGCTTTATATCCGTAAAATGTTCCTGTACATTAGAGTAACCAATTATAAAAGAATGGTTTTGTTTCTGTCTTAACAAAAAAATACTATAGTAAACTATAATTTACTATAGTTTACTATAGTTAACTATAGTACCAAAGTTAAAACTTTGGAACTTTGATTTACTATGGTGAGAACTTTGGAACTTTGATTAACTATAGTAATAACTTTGGGACTTTGATTCACTATGGTGAAAACTTTGGAACTTTGATTTACTATGGTGAAAACTTTGGAACTTTGGTTTACTATGGTGAAAAATTTGGAACTTTGGAACTATAGTTAAATATAGTTTACTATAGTATTTTTTTTTGTTAGGGTGAATGCAACACAAAAAGATGCACAAGAAGATTAAGCAACATAACCGAAATACTAACCTTTTTGTCGCAGAAACATACATATCATGAAGATAGACATGTTTATATCATAAATGAAAATGAATAAAAAATCAAACAATCTAATTTTATTTTTTGCCAAATAAAAATTCCAAAGAAAACTTCTGCCTTCTTAAAACCACTTCTTTATTGTGAAGAAAACTGAATTAATTTTAAAAAAAAATAGAATAGCATTGAATGTTTGTGATAAGTATTAAACTTAAAGTTTAAAGAACAAGATGTGTTTATTGCAACATTGTGAAGATTAAACTTTTCTTAAATGCAAATTTAATATATTGGTACTCGAATTAGGGTCTCCTTCCTAGAAATACAATTGTAAAACATGAAAGCCCTATCACCATCTGTTCCCAAATTATGGCAAGGCTAAAGTTTTATCATAAGTACAGAAATCTTTAATATCAAGGCCCGGAGGTCAAGGTTATTTGTATCCAATAAATTCTCTTGCTACAAAGAATATATATGTAAAGTATGGAATCTCTAGCACTAACCGATCAAAAGTTATGGCCAAGGTTAAGATTTTTTAAAAGTAGGTCAAACTCTAAGGTCATGGTCAAAGGGTCAAAGGTCTTGATATCAAATGAAAGGTCTGGTCACAAGGATAAGTACAGAAATCTTTAATATCAAGGCCCGGAGGTCAAGGTTATTTGTATCCAATAAATTCTCTTGCTACAAAGAATATATATGTAAAGTATGGAATCTCTAGTCCTAACCGATCAAAAGTTATGGCCGAGGTTAAGATTTTTTAAAAGTAGGTCAAACTCTCAGGTCATGGTCAAAGGGTCAAAGGTCTTGATATCAAATGAAAGGTCTGGTCACAAGGATTAAATATGTAAACAATTAAAGCACTAGCTCTTACTCTTTAAAAGATATGATTAAAGTTTATTTTTTTTAAGTAGGTCAAAATCCAAGGCCAGGGTCAAAGGGTCAACGCTCTTAGATCATAATGTGGCGTCTTCTTACAAGGACTACATATGTGTAATACGAAAGCTCTAGTCCTTACCGTTCAAAAGTTATTGCCAAGGTTAAAGTTTTCTTGTTATTACGTAAATCTCCAAGGTCAAGGTCAAACGGTCAAGGTTGGTGGTATTCAGTAAAAGGTCTAGCCACTAAGAATATACATGTATGTGTGAAGTATAAATGTCCTGGTACATACTGTTCAAAAGTTATGGCCAAAGTAAAAATTTAAAAAAATTTCTGTAAAAATGTGTCAAATTCTAAGGTCAACGTCATATGGTCAAATTTAGTGGTACCCAAGGAAAGGTCTTGTCACAAGGAATACACTTGTGAAATATGAAAGTCACAGCTCTACTAAATCAAAAGTTTTGGACAAGGTTAAAGTTTTTGCGGACAAACAGACAGAGAGATAGAAAGACAGAGAGAAAGACGGACACGACAAAAACTAAATACCCCCGAAATTTCGTTTACGGGGGCATAAAAATTAAGTAAACGAAGAGACTGCAGCTGACATGAAACGTAGTTTCCTATTCTCTATGTAAAATAGATTCCAGTTGAGCTCCGAAACTTTTGAGCATATTCATGTCTTTAACTATACTCAGAACATTCTGTATAATGTTTTAGCTTCTGCAGTACACATCTTTGTATTCTACTACGCAGAACTGTTAAGGCTTACTATTAAAAAGAACGGGAGTTGATTTTAAAACTAAATTTATTTTTATTCATTTGTTTCATAATCAGAGAACTTAAATAGCATAGTATAATCTACTCTGTACTGTTTTAAGTTTGGTCCCATCGATTGACAGTCACGTGATGAATTCATAGTACGTGTACTGAATGTAGGTCATTCACAAATTTCAATATCGAAAGGGCATACCCTATTAAAAAATTAAAAATTCAAGCTATTTATTGTTTCTGAAAACTTTTTACTTTCTAGAAAGTACTGCTGCTTTGAATAGAATTCGCGTTTAAATATACTGAAAGGAAAAAGAAACGCACAAGAACATGATGTGGGAAAATTTTCTGACTATGTGACCGAAAATTATGAAAATTGGTCAGATGTTTATTTTGGTGACCTTGCACCAAAATCACTTGTCAAAACTACTCAACAATGAAATGTATGGCATCACGTAGGGGAAATGAAAAAAAGTCAAAAACACGTGCATGTTAATGATGATAATTTTGTAATAAAATTTTGTAGTACCATACTATGCATTAGACTTATAGACATCGTTTTTGCATATTTGCAGTCAGTATAAATTTCTTGCAATCGTGGTATGGCTGAGGGAATCTACTGTGGGTTAAGTAATTGAATTCAATATTGCATAAGTGAATAAAAAGGCAAACACATGCTGATGTACAGATTGTTTTCAACTTTTCAACCAAATAAAAGTGGTTTTTGGTTGTCTGAGAGTAAACTTACAATGTTTCCAACCAACCATGACGGTGACGCTGACGCTTACCAACGTCACAACAAGATAGAGCTTTTCATCACGCTACCTCGGTTATTGTCAAGGCATTATCACCGAAACTGATGTTTATACAGCAGACAAACATACTCACTTTTTTTTCACCCTAAGCTGACAGAAACTCTCTGCTCTAATTTGGGCCGCGAGCTTGGCCAGTTTACGTCGATTTTACTCTCAAACGCGCGCGTACGCGTCGTTTGCGTAATATTTTTTAGCATGTTTACACTGGAAAAATGTAGCTAATATTTGTCGATAACCTGCTAAGTTCTGTATATTCTATCCTAAATCGAAAATTCGCGGGATTCGATTGAGCGGGGGGATTTGTTGACTTTGGAATAATACAGCCAATTTCACCCATTAAGACTACCGTCGGAAGGGTTGACTAATAATGCTATGAAAAAAATAAATGCTCTTGTGAACTCAATGCACAGGAAAATCAAGTTTGTTACTGATGCGAAAGGGAGATTATGAGAATTTTTAGTTTTATTTTTGGGGGGTGTCGACATATTGATATCAATATCTCAAGAACTATCACTCAAAATCGCACAAAATCTTGGTAACTTGTTGATTAAATATGAATTGAAATGTATAATAAAAATTCTGAAAAACATATTTGAAATAATTGTTTTAATTTAACTCAAAAGTTTAATATGCGTTTCATAATCCTTTCAGTATAGTTAAAATTTCAAGTAAATAGGTCCAGGTCGAAATATGTTAGACTTTTACCAAATATTTTGTGCACTTATAAAGTCACCCTCTCGATTAAAAGAAAGCAGCAGCACTTTTCAAGTTAAGAAACATATTTATTTATTTTTAAAAATTGGTTAAGATATTTTTAAGTGTATGCCCTTGCGATAGAACAATTTAATGGGGCACCTCGATGTAAAATGTACTTAACCTGAACATAAATAGAAACATGACAAAATTATTTAAATACATTCTCTCGATAGTGAATGAATAATCGCACTAAACAAATGGTATACAATGGTATTGATGGACTATTTAAAACCTGTACATAACATTCTGCTTTATAGTAAAACGCATTTTTCATTGTTTGAAAATTCCTCAATCTGCCTAGATCACAGCACATGAAATACGTCATTTTTACCAAAATGACGTCATGATTGACGAGTTCATTACCGGCCGCCAGGAGGCGGTCGGTTATATGATATGAAAGTTTTAAGTCGCCGTGCGTTTCTGCGGAGTTAGAACAATTTGAATAAAAAATATTTAACATTCATGTAATAGAATATTTAGAAAGATTTTTTAAATGTTAAACAAAAACGCACAATAATCATAAAATTAAAATTTTATACATTGTAAATTTCATCCAATCCTGATTGACAAATTCCGACGTAACTGAAGTGCGGAGAAATAAGCACACATGTTGGGCATAGTCTAAAGCAAGGACCGCATTATATACATGTATAAACAAATTTACTTTCTTTACTTCAACAGGATTTGTTGTATATATAATCTAAAATGACGTGTAAATATAAATATACAATGTACTTTTAATACGTAAAGTTTTCAAAAAAATGACTTAATCTTAGTTTATTATCAGACAGAATATTAGGATATTTTTCTCCAACAGACAAGGACAAAGCGCGTTTTACAATATGCCAAGCCCTTTTCCCGCCACATCTCACACCAAAACAAGATAGAGAAAAACTGTAGTGGCGGATCTAGAGGGAATTTGGGGGTTTCAACATCCTCTGAGCGAGCGAGGAGCCCCACATAGTTGTTACGTTTTATTTAAAGTCAAACTATCTCTAGTTAGATAAGTTTAAACGTTAGTTTTGATGGTTAAGTGTTAAAACTACTTAAACATCAAACTTCCGCCAGAGTTCGTTTGTACAAATGAAACTGAGTGCGGGGACGCAGAGGACTATGAGTAAGTTGCTTAAATTCATTGTACGTGTAGCAATGTACAGGTATTATGTACTGAAGAAAACCCTGGAATGTCGCATTCAAATGTTTAATTAAAAAACATTGCAGAGTTATTTCTTGTTTCTTTGAAAGATTTCTACAAACTTAAAGTCTGATATATGCTTTACGTTATTATTCATTTATTTATTCGGCAATATTCGCGCAAAGGACATTGGGTAGTGCAGGAATTCTGGGAATGTTGCACAAAGAAATTTGGCTGACGCATGTACAGATTTCAATCCGAATTTCCTCTGTTCTTACACGTTAGTCTATTGAGCTCGCTTCGCGAGCGGCGACGCTCGCTGCGCTCGCTATAAGGATTTAGTTTCTATTTGGAAGAATTAATTAATTGGTTTGCGGCCGATTTTTGACGCTTGCGTCAATATGTTTCTTGTCGTGATCAGTTATTTGTTTATAACCAGCTGTATGGGTTTAACTAGCAACAGTTTAAAATACATTGATAAGTTTTATTGTTGATTATTATGCTTATTAAGTGTAAAGTTGCAAATTCTATTTTCTTGTATTGGAGTTTTATGAAGAGACTTACTTTTACAATTGACGACTGACTTGTACAATTTAAACAGAGACCAGCTTCAATTACTAAAATGTAAACGTCACCTGTTGAATTTAAAAGTAAGTCTCTTCATAAAACTCCATTATGAGCTATACATTAAAGTCATATCTTAGTGTCACGTTACAGTAAACTTTTCCCGTAAAAATTAGGCCCCGCCTACTTATTTAAGTCTTAACAATGCTGCGTACACCGATTAAACTATATTCTGATAAACCCCGATGAATAAAATTCCATGCAAAAAGCATTCATTTTTGCATTTTATATTGTACCTTAAGATATGAAGCAGAGAATGATCAAATTTTAAAGTTTTTAAAGTACATAATACACATACTAAGTTTGGATTCCTATTTTCCATTCAGTCTAGAAACAGAGCCAAAATCGGTTTTTTTCTGGTCCTTAATAATATAATGAATAAAATGTAATGAATTATATCATCATATATTACAAATATATAGGAATTATACATGTATTTTTAAAATCAAGGAAAGAACCCAATATAAGCTTAAAATTCACCCTATTTTAGTAATAACTAAAAGTTAACATCACGGACACGACTTTTACTTTTATTTTCTAAATATATAAGTAATAGTTATTGTATATTTATTAATGTGAAAATCTAATTTATCCTGATTTATTTTGACAATCCATATAAATCCATATAAATCAGGATACACCATAATAAATATCCAATACCCTTCATGTATCATGGCTAATCAATTATATTGATTATACGTGTATTAGATATTATCGTAAAAAAACCTCAAGTCACAACTTTTCTTGCATGATTTTTAATTACACCAATAGAAAATGTACTTTTTGTCAGGTGACCACATGGTTATTAGTAATCTATCCTTTCTGCCAGTATTTCTAATTTTCACATTTTACGTATTTGTGTTCATGAGAAAGGACGTCGGATTGAAGCATAACCCGGTTTACAGCTTAAAATAAACACGAATTGTAACTTAGTAATGAAAAATCGAAGTTGACGAAGGAAAATTTAAATAATATTCAAAAATCAAGAAAAAATTATACTCTTTGTTTATTTGACACAGTCGAGAGCTGTCACATTCACAAAAACGCTGTGTCAGGGTCAATTACTCGATCTTAACCTGTGTACGAAGCACAGATGCTCTTTATTCTAGTTGAGCAAAGAACACCGGCATCAAAGATGGTATATTTTGCTACAGCGCTTTATTACCATAGGTGTGATATTTTAATATATTTCTGTGTGTAATTCATGTCAAGAACTTGATTTCTCGTTGCAGTGGATGGCATAATTGCAGAGTTCCTTAAAAAGCATCTCGTAGTTTGGGATACGCATTGTAATTGATGTAAAGACTTTTATTTCACTTGCAGAAATTTTTTGCCTTCGTATATAACAAAGCCAATTTCATTTTGTAATTTAAATTCAATACGAGGGACATTTAAAAAGTTCTGGCAACCGTTTAATAAAAAAAATAACCGATTTACGGAAATAATTGAGTTTGTTTTCATTAAAGGTCAGAAAATTATAACACATTGTGACGTCACTAGATGTATGTATATCTGGAATATAAGTAGACTACAGTAAGATTCATAAATCTGTATATCGGCTTTTGATTTCAAATATCGGTGTTGCCATGGTTACTAAAAATAGGCATTTCTGTGAAATACATGTACTTTAAAAATGCCACTCCTCCTACAGTTTTTGTCTGTTTTCAATAAAACTTGGCATATAGGTAGAATACACTAAGATACAAAATGATTTTGATGAACATTGTCGCAGTGGTCACTAAAAATAGAAATTACTGTAGAATACTCTCAAAATGCTGCTCGAAATACAGTTTCAGTGCATAAAAGTAGGCTACACTGAGATACATTTTTATCTTTATTGTTTTTTGATTCTTTAATTTTGACAAATGTTGTGCCATGGTGATTAAAATTAAAAATACTGTAAAATTTTAATAAAAGGTACTCCTACAGAGGAAGATGTAACGTGTTCTCTTCTTACGCTGGATCCCTCATTTACCGAGACTCAAAAATAATACTTAAAAATAATCGCCTGCCAAAAATATACAAATACGGCGAACGTATATAAAAAAATAATCGCCTTGAAAATATACAAATAAGGCCATACGAGTTTCTCTCGTATAAAATAAAAGTGATTACCCTTAATTACCTAACAAAACAAATCGTTGTTAAAAATCACTATAACAAATACTAATTAAGATAATAAAACCCTAAATACAAAATTACAGTAATCAAAATACTACTCAACTAATGAGTAAAACCTTCCGCTCTCACGAGTGCTCAACAAATAAGTACTCGGTTACTTAACGCTAAACAGTTAAAGAAACTTATTCTTTATATCTTTATGTCCACTGAGGACTTGTCGAACTATTGCCGCGAGAGTAAGGATGTCTGATCCACGTTCTCTTATGGGAAACTGTCGGCTTACCTATTAACCTGTATTACACAACCTTCTACTTCTATAGCCAAACCAACACTGAATGTGTTGACGCTAGCGTTGTGACGTTTATATAATCTCAGAGCGGAAGTCATGTGACCTGCCAGTTAATGGCGCCAAATTCAAACTTAGTAAACACCATTTACATTACATAGTCTTATCGCAAAATACTGCCACAAAGAGACACTTGATCAAGGATCATTATTCCATTCATTGCTATTGTAAAGTTAAGGTCCCAGCTGCTACTTTTCTCTCCCTTTGTTATAAGTACAAACCAGTCGAGCTTCAGTCTCTACAGAGACTTCTGGTTTTGTTTTGATTTGAATTAAGCTCTGTGTGTAGGGATAAATGCTTTAAATAAACTTGATAAAAAAGTTCTCATTTTTGTTAGGCCAGGAGTAGCACGTTATTTTTTGTAGATATTATTGCGCTGTGTTATTAGGTAACATAACGAAAAAATAAAAATCTCATAAAGGTATAAAGATATATGCTCTCTGTATGTTTATATAACAGATATCACAAATTGATATATTTCTTGTTGAAACATCCCTTGTGGAAAATTTGCATTCATAAACACTACCACTAACCAGTGAAGGTTATTGAATACAGCAATTTTCAAATATAGAGTTTACTAAAGTCATATTGAAGCAATGCAGATATTATTTAAATATTAAGCAAACACTTCAATTAGTATAATCTCTTGTTAAAAATTATAGATTTAATTACATATATTACAGAAAAAAGAAAGCAAGTTGTTCTGAGAAAGATAATCGAAATCGAAGTTCATTCAGAGGAAAATTGTGATTTAAGCATAATAGAAAAACTGCTTTTTACTTTGGGAAAACTCTTTCAAACAGTCATTGAGACTTTCGAAGAAAAATTGCATACTTTTTCGAGAGGTATTTCCAGCGAAATGGAGAAAATAATACAGATGGTAAGGTCTCCACATGAAAAACAACAGTTGCTTAATATCTTGGAAGAAAAACCGAGCGAAATAGACCTACCACTTGCTGATAAAGGGAATATATATTCAACTATTCTTGATGTTATTTCTAACACCAGTCAAACACATGGCGCAAAGGTAGAGGAATCAACTGAAGGGTCTCTAATTCTACACTTAGTTTTTTTCTCCCATTCTGTAGCCTCTTTGTTTGATGTGTACGAGTTTACTCGAGATATAGACGTTTTTTTATTCAAAGAAGATATTTTTGCTATGTTTGGTTTAAAGAAAAAAGACTTTTTCATCACGGTAGAAATGATACACGACGAAGATATTTTTGCAATTTCACCAGAATTATCCGGAAAATTAAAGAATCTTATTCTAAAGGAGGAGGAACAAGAAAAACGCAAACTTGAACTGAAAAAACAAAAGTATGAAAGAGTCAGACTCGAAAAGGACAAAAGAGAAGAGGAAAAACAAAGAATAGAAATGGAGAAGATAGAACAGGAAAGACAAAGACAAGAAATGGAGAGGAGAGAAAAGGAAAGAATAAGACTAGAAATGGAGAGGAGAGAAAAGGAAAGAATAAGACTAGAAATGGAGAGGAGAGAAAAGGAAAGAATAAGACTAGAAATGGAGAGGAGAGAAAAGGAAAGAATAAGACTAGAATTGGAGAGAATAGAAAGGGAAAGACAAAGACTAGAATTGGAGAGAAAAGAAAGGGAAAGACAAAGGCAAGAAGAGGAACAACGACGCATTGAAGAAGAAGAAGAAAAAAGGCGCAGCCGTAAACGTAAAGCAGTTGAAAATGCTCTAGGCACATTTTCACCTGTGGAAAAGCTGTACAAACAAGATTGGCGACCTAAGCGACAGGAAACTATTGATAAGCTCTCTGACATTGAAAGAAACATGAAAATAAGTGAAGATGAATACAGGAGAGGAAGAGAAAACTATGCAGGAATCGGAGCATTAGGGGGAACAATTGCAGCTTTAGGGATTCTTGCTGCACCATTTACAGGTGGGGCGTCTCTTGGTGTTGCTGCAGGTGTAGCGATAGCAGCTGGTGCCGGTGTTATCAATATCGGGCATCTCACTGTAATGCTGAACAAAGCTAAAGAGTACTGCGAACAAGCACAAAGAATTCTTCGACGTCATGAATTAGAAACAGCACAACTTCAAAATTTAATAATGGAATTTAAAGACAAAATTTCTAAAGAACCTGAATTGCAAGAGCAGCAATATGAAAGCTCTGTGAATGAATTTTGTAAGCATCAGAACATTGACAAGTATAAAGTAATCAAAATCCTCCGTTTTGCCAAGGCACGAGAGCAAAATCATCTTAATATAATAAGAAACCTGGAATCAAATATCAGGACAGTTACAAACAGTTTAGCAGAAGTTGTCCAGTACTTTATTGCAGTAATATCACTTGGTACAATTGTAATGTCTGAGTTACAAGGGCATTCAAAGAAGGTTAAACATGGTAGAGAAATTCTCACTGAGGATCTTTCTGAGCTTCAAAAGTATTTTCCAGAATAATAATTATTCAAAAGAAACGGATTTAAATTCTCATTAAATCTTTGCTGTTCTTTTTTGGATATTATACCATTTTATTTGCCGTTTCTCGTGTGTAAATGTTTTCTAAAAAATTATGTAACTACACTTTTTGAGGGATATTGAAATTGATAAATTCCAAAGCATCCATTATTATAGCTTAGCTCTGATTGAAATTTGTGTTTCAAACACATTCTGTAACCAAAAACAAAAACGCAAAAAATACTCGGTAAGAAAACTTGAGAAAAAAAAAAGAATTGCTACATTTGTTTAAATTGGTCTTCATGTGCCACCTTAATCCATAAGAATTTTGTTGGAAGACCTTGATAACTACGCAGGGGGAATAAGGAAGCATACAAAATACTCTACCTTGTCTAAATCAGTGTTACATTATGACGTCATAGTAGGCGAGATGACGTCAATTCTAGAACATAAGTTTTCGTATTATCCCTCTTAAGACAAATTTGTCGATTACTGATTGGATAAAAGCTAATCACGTGACGCCCTGAAATTTTCCGTATTAGGTCTTCGTTTCCGTCGAGGCGTAATATGAAAATCGGGCACGCGATTCCGTTCGAAGCGTTGTTATTGTAAACAAGATTATCTTTTAAAAAGAAAGGTGAGCTAGCGCCGTAGCAATTTTTAAACACAGAAAGGAAGATCCGTGATCAAGTGATTTATTTTGCTGAATTCTTCAATTTTTATCGAGGCTGGAGAGTGATAAAGTTATTATTGTTTTGTGCAGCGTATCCATTTTATAGACACATAGGTAAGGAAACAAAGGGGGGGTTGACCTATTGGAGTTTTGGCGCAACGGAACATATATGACCTTTACTGGAGAGAGGGGGGGGGGGCTCTATATAATATTAAGAAGATGCCGATTGAGACATTGCATGTACGGGCTGATTTAAAGAAGAGAATTTCTTGGCAATTTAGCAAAGAAAATTAAATACATGGGAGATGAAAGGAATATAGAAAATAACTCAAAGTGTATGTTGTGTAAAGAGTCCAGAGAGTTTGGAACGCATGTGAAGTAGCTTGGTCCTTTGTGTAATCTTTGTCAAGATATGTTAGGTTAAAAGCCATACACATCAGATTTTTTTAAACACAAATAGTGGATTTATTCGTTATTTTTAGTGTAAATTCTTGCTTCTGTTCCTGGAAATTGTAAGATTGGCTGAATTGACCAATCAGAAATTAGAATCAATCTTTGGTTGTGCTTAGATGTAAAAAAAAAAAAAAAAAAAAATCTTTGTCATTGTTTAGAACAATCAGATAATGATTCGAAAAAAAAAAAAACTCCCTTGTCATTGTTTAGATCAGATAATGACTCGGGCTTTTCCGTCAGCAAAAAACCCCCAGAATTTGAAATATTATAAATATGAAGTTATCTTTAAAGTGTAAGCTACACAATAAATAAACAGTTATTTCATACTACAACATGATACAACGAAATTGTTATCGTACGGTCTATTTGTAGTAGAGACAGAACACAGAATGCACGGCCATGGCGGCCGAGCATGCGTATTCAAGGAATTTGGACTAACGTAGTTGCCAGCGCTCGAGAGCGCTAGCAATAAAAATGGCGGCTAAGAAACGGTTTACGTAGGTAGTTTAGTTAAATTTCTTGTTACCGTAACGATATTCGCCTCGCCCAATACGGATTTCCATTTCACACCCTGTATGAATGTGTAACTAATAATATCGGTATTTAGAAATGTACATGTAATTGAACTCTAGAAAATGAATAGAAACGTGTAAACATTAACAAAAAATGAAATGTTCTTATTTTGATATGCTGTATTGTCATTTTGATTAAAATCTACCACCGATGACGTCATACGTGTACATAAAGTAACTTTGGAATTGATCATGTCTAAAGAGAATTAAGCTGAGGCGGCATGTACAAAGATACGTAAAATGGAGTTTAAAAGCAAATATCGTGAATAATTTGTCAAATTCACATGGTGTTCAGTTAATAAAACAGGTATGGTAATCTATTTTCATCAATAATATTATCTTTAGAAGACAGTCAGCTATATACGTATCCCGATCGGCCTTTCCTCTGTCATTTGTGACAAAAATAATGTAACAGAACAACAATAAGCTGTATTTTTCAAAATATAAGATTTGTACAGATAGAAAGTTTGCCTCCTAAAATACTTGGAAAGTGCTGCTAGAAATTCGAGTTAAGCATGGTTTTACGAAAAATCTTGGTTCATATTTATAAAATTCAAAACATTAGGCAAGGTTTCGTGCGAATGTTTGGAATAATTATTTTACTGACGGAACAGTGGGATTCTAGCAGCACTTTTTAGGCAACATAGATGTTTTTCAACTATATTATTTACCCAAAGAAGGTATTTACTCCGAGGTATAGTTGTTCTGTTAGCTTTTTTCATTAAGGAAAATTTCGCTATTAATAGAAGTCACGTGTTGTGGTTGTGATGGTGGACGTCGTTGTGTTAGACACTCTTTTATATTTATGCAAAAATAAAAATAGTTTGTGTTTATCAGCGGTTTTGGTTAATTATCAAAGATAATTTTCTTTAAAAAGTCTAAATTTCCCGAAAAATGACTTATATGCTTCCTTAACATACCCGCTTGAAATTCAATATCGTAAAATTTTAACATCTACGAGAAAAATATTAGAGAGGAATGAAAGCAGAGTAAGTCTTACTGTAAACTAGGGATGGCAATTTGTAACCGGTTAATCGATTAATCGGTCGGAACGATGCTAATCGGTTAGAAAATCCGTAATCGGTTGGTCGGAAAAAATAAAATATATGTAAATTTGAGCGCAGTTTCCTTAAAATCCCTTCTGTTTTTTAGATTGGAAAGCGCAGCATATTTTTTATTAAGTGTTTTTTAGACGTCTTATAATTAAGAATATTTGGCGGTAATTATAGCTCTCCAGATTGAGATCGCAGGGTAATTGGTCAATTAGTAAAGTGTGAATTACTGTTTTTATAACATAATGCCGTTACCCAGATAGTCCTGTGTTTTTTTAATGATATTGAAAACATCACCGCCAAGCACTTTTAAATATAGTATGTCTATATTTTATTACCGTTATCTATTATAAAGAACATTGTAAATTGTAAATAAAGTGAGATTTCAGACATAGACTTGTTCTGATTATGGTGACAAGTCAGAATTAATTTCTTTCACATCTCCGTTGGAAAATTATCCCTGTTTGAATTCTCAAGCAAGATTCATGTTTTTCTTAATTTTTTCTTGTCTATTGAAATTGAAATAAAATATACCTTTTTCATGCTTATGTACATAAAATTCCCCGATCAAAATAATACACAGAATACATGTATAACTTCTAACGTCTTTTTAGCCTTTTTGTATATATGAAAAGCAAATGTCAAAATGTACATCTTGATACGACTAACCGGTTAATCGGTTAGAACGTTTTACGGCTACTGTAAACTATTTTATTATACGCGTGTGGAAAGTATCCATGCGATGTAACAGCAACTCAACCTATTAGATGACATTCTATTCCGCTGTTGATTATCCCCCGCATTGGAGTTGCAGCGGATACAGTAACGCATTGATGTCTGCATTTGTTTGTCCTTTGCAAAAGGAACGTGACGTAATTTGCATCACAATCTATATCGGAAGCTGTCTTGATTTATTGATAAACTCTTTTCGAGGGGATGCCGCAACTTATGTAAATTTTATTATCAATGTGTCCGCCGTGCAGCAATGGACGACAAGTTGTGTTGTACATGTTTTCAGAATAAAGAAAAGACTCAACATTTTCTTCTAGAAATGATATTGTTATTAACATCCATGTATTTTATAATAACTACATGTAATGTCAATTTTTTTTATATTGGTCATATGTTATATTTACAGTACTTTCTTTCGTTTGTAAGGAATTTATTGTACAGAGAGGCGTGGCAGTTGAGTCGCGCAGCGACGAGACAGCCACGCCTCTCTGTATAATAAATTCCTTACAAACGAAAGAAAGTGTCTGTAAATGTCTTGTGTCATGGTCATTTGCATAGCCACTCCCTCGACATCAAACTGCACGCGACGTTACGTCACAGGCCTAGGTCCATCGTAGACGGTTCAAACAAATCAAAAAGTACGAAGGAGATGGTTGCATTGGAAAGTCAAGCGATGTTAAAAGAGTGTGCAATTGTATTTGATGGATTAATTTAAGCAATATGAATATTTCAAAAAAACCATAATGTACTGGAAACCTGTATCCGTCCGCAAAATGATCCGCTTCGCAGCACAGTTAAGGTTACAAATGGAAATATCGGCGATTTTTTAAGATAAAAATACATACATTATTAGGATGGGCGAATCTTTTTAGGAATTCACTGATATAAAAAAAAAAGTGTATTGTGGTTTAAATCTACATGTTTGGGACATTTAGATTTTTTATTTAGACTTGTCATGTGATGTCGACGTCACATGACTTTGGCAATTATACTTGTAGTTTAGAGGTCATCTATAAATTTCAATATTGCAAGGGCATGACCTGTTTAAAAATCTTACTTTATTTTGTAATCCTTTTCGACACTAAATGTAGTTTGTAAAAAGTGCTGCGAACCTATATAGCTTCCCTTTTTTGATTGGTAAAATTTAATTTGTTGGACGGAAGGTTAAATATTTTGCTGGTCAACTACATTAAATATGGCTATAATTAATTTATTTGCAATATTTCAAGAGGTTCGCAGCACTTTTCAAATATCTTAATGCTTCTTGAGTTTATGTGTAAAATTTTGACAAGATACATTGAGGATATACCCTTGCAATAAATCGATTGATTAGGGCCCTTCCATTACTTTTTCAATGAATCTGCATACAAACACACGACAGTATCGCTTGTCTGGAGAATGCACGTACAGTTTATAAATAAAATACTAAAAAAGACATCGCATCCAAGTTAATGGCTTTTTATTTTACTGCAAATGATATTTTATTTGAGAACAAAAGACATTTTTCATTGTACAAAATGTGCCTTGATCAGCCTCTCACTGTGTAAAAACTGCGTCATTTTTGCGAGATGACGTCACATTGACAAGTGCATTGCGATCGGTGCATCGTTTATATTCTGTTGTGTGGGATTTAACAAACGAGAAAACTGCATGTAATAGTAAGTTTGTATGTAGTATACAACTATCAAGCTGTTTGAAATAGCAAATAATTTCATTTTGTGATATTTTGAAGACCTTATATTATGCGTGACGTCATAGTAAACATTTCCCGTACAAATTATGCCCCGCCTCCTTACTGTAACCTTAACTGTGCTGCGTTCATTACTGTTACTACGGATATGGGTGCATGTCCGGAGGAAATCCGAATGGAGTACGGTAGCCACAGGTGTCAAAATTATGGAATGCATTGTGAAAAAGTCCGAATGCATCCTTGTATATTATACGAACATGTATCAGTGTGCATGTAACTCAAGGAACCCAGGAAACAGGTACTTTTAAGAAAATCATCGAACTGCGCGTGTTTTCAATATTGTCAGATTTAAATTATCTTGTTTTCATTTGAATATACGTGTTTTTAGTGAAATTCTGTGTATTGTCTTTATTTTTTGTTTAAAGCAGTTAACTAATGAGTTTACATGCATTTCTCTTGAAAATGGTTTTCACGTAATTCAGGGATGGAGTCGATTACATTAAAAAGTAATTAATCAAATTACAATTACTTTGACTTTCTCTTCAATTAAATTACAGCTAGGCCTTATAAATCATGCAATTCATTGCTTTATAATTACTTTACAAAACTGTAACTAATTCATTACAGTCAAGTACAATTACTTTTTTGTTCAATTACCCCATCCCTGTCACGTATGCATTTATAGAGTGAGATGGGGGAGGGGGGGGTTAGATTCTGTGAGATTTCTCATGTTTCCTCTAGATATTGTGTAAAAGCTTTCAGAAATTGAAAAAAAAAGATATTTAAAAACCATCGAATTCTGTCGGAAGTTATTGTACGGTAAATTGGAAGTTATTGTACGGCTAAGCTCCGCCCCCTAGAAGTTATAGTACGTTAGAATTCAGCCAAAGGTTTTTCTATCTGATTTAAAGTATGGCCAACATCAAAAGAAAGAGTACCGCACCATGACACAATTAAGGTAAACAAAATACCACCGTATTGTTTACAGATGGGGCATCTAATGAATGTAAAATCTAATGAAATGTTGCCGTTTTTATGGAGTACCACAAAATTTTACAGAAAGAAATTGAATGATTTATTAATTTCAAATATTACGAAAATAATTGCAAAATTCTCAAATATTTTTGTCTATGTTTAAAATTTGAAGTGTTTTTGTTGTACACCGTTTGATTTTACGACATTTTCATGACCCTCTTCTAAAGAATTTCGCTTTGTACTAACGTAACATACTTATTTTACTATGATGTGCGAACCATTGTGTTATAGAAACTCCAGCCCAGTCCCCTTAAAAAACAATTAGAAAATACATTTTTTAAAAAGGTATATCAAAAAACAAAAGAGTTATCCCCGGGTTGAATCTTAAGTTTTCATTTAGGCGTATTTTCTACTGATATACGATTGATGACGTTGTCGTACTGTATTGCTACTTTAAACTGAACACTTTTAGATGTCTATGTAATAGTGAATGATTTATTACTTTGAAAGTGGTTTTTTTTTTCAGATATGTATTAATGCTATACCTTATATAAGTGTGAATTTGCCTTTTAATGATATGGATGTTGTCATAGCGTACTTTTAATGTTTTATGATCACTTAGTATTTTATTGTGAAATTCAGCTCTGTTATTTAGTCAATTATACTTTTTCAAAAACAAATTATTGACAGTTTGCTAATATAAATATCATTCTATTTACTTAGATATTTAAAAAAAATTAAAAAATTCGATTCATGAAAATTATATTTTATTTAATCTATACTTTTTCACTTAAGTTCTTTTTGTTTACACTCTCTAGTAATGTCGTTGATGGAAGTTTAGATACGTATTCATGATTTAATAAATCAATTTTAATTGTATGTTTTTTTTAAAGTAATTATTAGCACGTCTGAGCTCACAAGTAAGTTTTTCTGCTCAAAACTAGTCAGTTGCCTGTCGTCGTTTTCGTCCTCACTGTTGTCGTTTTAAAGTCAAACAGTTTTCATATTTTCATCTTCTTCTTAAGAACCACTGGACCAATTTCAGTCAAACTCGGCACAAAGTGTCCTTGGGTAATGGGGATTCAATGAAGAGCCACATCGCCTTCTAATTTGGTTGGTTTATTTTAAAATCTTCTCAGGAAATAGTTGGATAGAAAAACAAAAACAGAAAAAAATTATATATTCTAGTTTGTACAAATCATGATCCCCAGGAGTAGCTTTCGTCATCATTGGCGTTGGACAAATAATTACTCCCGGGGTAGGGTGGGGCCACAATAGGGATAAAAGTTTTACATAGTATTAAATAGGAAAAAAATTCTCTTAAGAACAACAAGCCATTATTTTGATATGGAAACATCATGAGTTTATCTCTGATTTTTTTTTTCCAATTCACAAACCTTGGAGCTAGGGCACATCGAGGATCAAAGTTTTACATAGAAATATATAGAGAAACAACTATAAAAGTCCTCTTCTTCAGAAAAAAACAGAGCTATTTTTCATTATATTGACATGAAGCATCCTCAAGAAGTGTAGATTTATTAGTCCCCTACCGGTGAAACCGGGGGGGGGGGGACTAAAAGTTTCCTCTGCGTCCGTCCGTCCGTCCGTCCGTCCGTCCGTCTGTCCCCGTCAGTCTGTCCCACTTGGTTTTCCACACTTTTTTTCTAAACGCTTGCAGATATTGAGCTGAATTTTGGTATGTGGGTGTATCTTAATGAGTTACAGATCAAGTTTGAATTTCACTTCGCTTCATTGTTTTTTGACAGAATTATGGCCTTTTGACTATTTTTATAATCGCTTAATTAAGATCGGGTTCGAACTGCGCTAACTTCCGATTGTTGACAAAAATATGAAGCGAGGAAAAGACGGTGGAGAAATGAGTTGAATTTTCGTCTTAATGTGGATTATTTTATTGGTTTTAAGGCATTTACAACTTGAAAATCTTTCAGTTTTACCTTGGACATGACTTTTGCATATTATGAAATGACATCCTAAAGAAAAAGGGGAACCCGGTAGGGGACATGTATTGCTTTTGCAATACTCTCAGAATGCTTGTTTCAAATGAGATGACCCAGAGAAAGGATCGGGACCACAATAGGAGATCTTTTTTTCAAACTAATATGGGAGAAAATTCTGACAAAAAAATACTTATTAAAATCCTCTTAAGAAGGTAGCCATTACCTGCCGCAAGGAGGAGGTCGGTTAGTTGATATGAAAGCTTTAAGTCGCCGTGCGTTTCTGCGGAGTTAGAACAATTTGAATAAAAATATTTAATATTATTAATATTATAGAATATTAAACAAAGATATTTTAAATGTTTTTAACAAAAAGCACAATAATCAAAAAATAAAATTTTTATAAATTATTGGATAAATATTTCATCCAATCCTGATCAAATTTGACAAACTCTGACATTACTGAAGTGCGGAGAAAATTAGCACGAAGTGTCTTATGTAGGCATGGTCTAAAACAAAGACCACGTAGTATATATATACAATTTTACTTTCTCTTTTAATACAGCCTAGACAGGATTTGTTGTACTTATTTTAAAATGCCGTGTATATTTATACATTTCCTATGGAAATTTTTCAAAAAATTTATGAAATATTGATTTCTTACAAGCACAGAATCGTAAGACAATTTTGTCCATGAGACTATATAGGATAAAGCGCGTTTTTACAATGTGCCAAGCATTTTACCGCCACATCTCCACAAACAAAGAGACTGAAAAAGAAGAAATGTAGTGGTGGATCTAGATGGGTTTTTTTTTTTTTGGGGGGGGGGTTGTTGTTGTTAACATCCTCTAAGAAAGTCCCACATATTTAATATTTGTTCCGTTTAAATTAAAGTAAAACTATAGCTACGTTTAAACTTTAGTTTTGTACTTTTATGTAATATTTACTTAAACATCAAACTTCCACCAGAGTTCGTTAATTTGTACGAAACTGTGTGCAGAGACGCAGAGGTCTATGTGCAGTTTGCTAACACATTTTATATTGTACATGCATTATGCATGAAGAAAATCGGCAATGTCGCATGCAAGTATTTCATGTCACAAGGATATTTTAACAGATAAATATAAGAAATTTTAAGAACAGATCACGCAAATTTCAGTTTCGAATTACTTTCTCAATGGAAGAATTAATTGGTTCGTGGCCGATTTTTGACGCTTGCGTCAATATGTTTCTTGTTTGCTATATTGATATGAAGGCATCTTCAGGTAGCGACCCGCTTGAAGCACTGGTTAGAGCGCCTGCTCAAGAGTCGCGAAGTCAGGAGTTGATCGTTACGTCAAGGGTTCGGAGCCCACCGTGGTAAATGAAGACCGGTCCTTCGGATGGGACGCGCGTAGACCGAAATCCCATTCCCCAGTAGGCACGAAAAAGAACCATCCCTGCTCAATGACCGTAAGTGCCGAGTTTATGTCAAAATTTGCAGCCCTCGATCGGCAAGTGGTGGCGTCTCCATATGAGTGAATAAATCTCGAGAGGGACGTTTAAACAAAATTCAAGTCACCAATCTTTTAATATTGAACTGATTTGTGATTCTTCCTTGATGATGTACTCAACTGAGCGATGTGGCCCATGGATCTCTTATTGATTTAAATCCAGCTATCAAAATTTAAGAAAAAAAATCTGTATTATGTAGACTTTAATGTTGACGAAAATTGTTTTAATGTATTATCATCTTACTGACCTAAGATAAAAATGTGTTTGAAAGACAACTCACGTTTAACACATTATAAGCTTTTTGTAGAGTTTAATTATTTTCGGCGTTTAATATTGTTGACTGTAAAAATGTGCATGGACACTAACGTTTTAGCTTTTTTGTGGTATATTTGTTGAGATTATAGATGATAAAGTAATTAATTTTTTCATCTATCATTTAAAAAATAAAACGCTTTCTTTAATTATTTGTTGGGGAACTAATGTCGCAGCTGTTGCAGAAAAAAGCATAACCCGGGAAAGGGTGATATGTTGCAACCACTATTGAAATAACGACCACTATTGAAATAATTATATCAATAGTGGTTGAGAGTGCATTTCAATAGCAAACATAGTTAGTAACCACTATTGAAATACAACCACTATTGAAATAATTATATCAATAGTGGTTGAGAGTGCATTTCAATAACACACATTGGTCATAACCACTATTGAAATACAACCACTATTGAAATAATTATATCAATAGTGGTTGAGGGTGCATTTCAATAACAAACATAGGTAATATCTACTATTGAAATGCGACAACTGTCCTTTCTGACATAATTCATTTTATCAAATAAATTCTGCAATATGAATACTTTACTACTTATTGCAGAATTTATTTGATAAAATGAATTATGTCAGAAAGGACACAACTATTGAAATTATTATTTCATTAGTGGTTGAGAGTGCATTTCAATAACAAACATAAATAGCAACCACTACTGAAATACGACTACTATTGATATAATTATTTCAATAGTGGGTGAGATTCATTTCAATAACAAACATAGGTTGCAATCTCTATTGAAATAATAATCACTTTTGAAATACAGATTTCGATATGCATAAATCTATTGATTTCAAAAATACTTTGAACAATGAATCCAATATATATCATAATAATTTTTTCAAAAGTTACTGACGCGGTGAAACTTTTCTTTCAATACTGGTAGTATTTCAATAGTGGTTAAGACCTATGGTTGCCATATTGAAATGCACTCTCACCCACCATTAAATATTTATTTCAGTAGTCCTTGTATTTCAAAAGTGGTTGAAACCTATGGTTATTATATAAAGCACACTCACCATTTATTAAACAATTATTTCAGTAATGCTTGCATTTTAATAGTGGTTGAAACCTATGGTTATTATAAGGAAATGCACTCTCACCCACTATTGAAATAATTATTTCAGTGGTGGTCGTATTTCAATAGTTGTTACTAACTATGTCTGTTATTGAAATGCACTCTCACCCACTATTGAAATAATTATTTCAATAGTGGTCGTATTTCAATAGTGGTTACTAACTATGTCTGTTATTGAAATGCACTCTCAACCACTATTGATATAATTATTTCAATAGTAGTCATATTTAAATAGTGGTTACTAACTATGTTTGCAATTGAAATGCACTCTTAACTACTATTGATATAATTATTTCAATAGTGGTCGTATTTCAATAGTGGTTATAACCTATGTTTGTTATTGAAATGCACTTTCAACCATTATTGATATAATTATTTCAATAACGGTCCTTCTTCATTAGTGCTTACTAACTATGTTTTTTTATTGAAATCCACTCTCAACCACTATTGATATAATTATTTCAATACTGGTCGTATTTCAATAGTGGTTACTTACTATGCTTGCTATTGAAATACACTCTCAACCACTATTGATATAATTATTTCAATAGTGGTTGCAACAGTGATACATTTTCTTTTGCAACAGCTGCAATGTTATTTCTTGCTACATATAACAAGTAATGGAAGTTATTTTTTTTTTTTTTTTATATCTGTACAATTTATTACAATATCCTCACGCTTCAAAAAATGGGAGGGTATTAATTATGTAGAACTGGTGTCCGTTCGTCTGTTAGTCCGTCCGTATGTGTATAGCTATAAGTCTGTCCTTCCGTTCGTCCGTCTGTTACGCTTTGGTGTACTAATCTCTTATGCGCAACTCCTCATATACCACTGAATGAAGATTAATGAGACTTTCACAAAATCTTCGTTACATAGTGCGAATAGTGCGAACCTCTTATTTTACTTTTAGATCCGACACATATTTTGGGTTTCCATTTGGACGCTTCCATTCTTTCTATAAAATTGAAGGATGCCCATCTCTTCTCCACACACTTCCTCTACAAATGAATGAAATTCGATGATACTTTCACAGATTCTTAATTACATAATGTCAATGCGCAAACCTATTTTACTTTTTGATCTAATACTTATTACGGGTCTCCCTTAGCAGACCATGGACTTTGACATCAAAATAATATGGGAGGTCGGTGGTATTACTGAAATGGGCTCACTGATCACAGTACCTCTTGTTAAATTGGAATTTAGAAGATGAAATTGTGTAATATTGATAATTACATCATTGTATGTTTCATTGATGGAACAGTTACTGCAATGAAATGGGAGGTTTGATGGGCTTACCTCATTGGTGAAGGGCGATGCTTAAAGAAGATTTTATTTAGTTTATCTTAATGTAAAGACATGGGTCACACGAAAATATATTTATGTCTGTCATCATACAATGTTCATTATGTTAATTTCCAGAAGTACTTTCAACTAATTTTGCTTTTAATAATTAAACCTATGTATGGACAGTGTAGAATAAACAGTCAAATGTTTATTCAATGATTTTCAAATGGAAATAGATTAACTGGGACAAGAATTATTAAATCCATGCAATTCTTGAAATTTCTTTATCCCTTCAGAAAATCAAACTTATGATTTGGTTACGGTAATCAATAGGCCTATAACAAAAATTGTAAAGTTATGACCTCTGGATAATGTGTTGTTGACCTAGGATGGGGCTTTGTATAACATTTTTTTAAATATTAATATTTTTTTTACAAACTTCTTTGCTTATAGACACTAACTAGACAAACTAGTTTGCATTATAACAGAGATTTATTAATCTTTAACCAAAATTTTCAAATTAATTGTCCCGGCGCCCATGTTCTTACTAACTTATGAGTTTTGTTGGTAATATGTTGAAAACGCATTGAAAATACTTTAAACATCTAATCAACGGATATTTTTTATTACATAAACCAACCCTTCCTGCCACAGGAATAAGCTAAGATGAAATTGTATGTAAAAAGAAATTTGCGGATAAAAATCTTTACTCATGCATGGAAAACTTACATAGTGATAAGAAATACTTAATCCTCTACCAAAATATTTCCCATTTGTCCATAGATTACATTGATAATTTAAAATTTGTTTTAAATATCTTAATAGTTAAAAAGGTAAATCGTTTTGTGCAAAATCTCACTAATTATTATAAACTAACATATTTGTATAAAATAAAAATTACAACACTCTGTGATCTTTATTCCGTTTCATTTGTACATATTTTATCACCCTTAAAATAAGAAAGAAAATAATTATGTTTATGATCAACATGGTGGCATATTTCTTACTGTACTTGTCAGATAAATATGTTGACTTGTAAGATCTTTAATTTTTCTTTAACATGTCACTTTTTCAAGTTAAAAAACAACTAATATTAGTATGTGCCTATGCCTAGTTTAAACTGACCATCAGTTGATACAAGTATCTGACAAGTCAGCATAAGGATCTGACGAGTCAATATATTATTTGCCAATTAAACATAATTTTGTCAGGTTTATTTTTAAGTCCATATCATTCCCTGCCAGGTGGAATAAATGACAATGACATATGATGACAAGTAGATATACATTAGCACTTGACATTTTTTCATGCCTTTATAACAACGTACCAAGTCCCTGGTCGTAATGATACCGTATAGCGGGTAATCTTGGCGGGTGTAAAGTTTGGCTTTTTGCCTGCTCAAAGGTATGTTAATAATTTTGGCGTAATTTATTTTAGCGGACACAGAGTTTCAGCTCTTTGCAGATAAACTCTAAAACGAGTTTTTAGCGATTAAAATTTCAACGGGCTAATATCAAAACGCCAAAATAAACCAAAATTAGCACCCCGCTAAAATAACCCGCTTTACGGTATTTATCTTAGCTAAGTTGACATAAAATTCTGACAAGTGAACATATACATTCTTATTTTAATTCTCCAATTACGAAAGTCGCCCGCGTGGCACCATGGTTACAGCGTCTGCTCTAGAGTCGCGAAGTAAGAAGTCAATCCTTACGTCGCAGTTTCGAATCAAACTGTGGGAAATGAAGACCGGTCCTTCGGATGAGACCGTATAAACCGCGGTCCCGTGTCGCAGTAGGTGCTGGCACGAAGAAGATCCCTCACTGCTCAATGGCCCTGAGTGCCGAGTATTGGACAAAATTTGCAGCTCTCTATCGGCAAGTGGTGGCGTCTCCATATAAGTGAAAAATTCACGAGAGGGACGTTAAACAATATACAATAAATCACACAAATTACAAATACAAAAAATCACGGATCACAGTAACAAACAAGACAAGAAAAAAATATGTGAAGAATTTTAAAAGATTAAGAAAAGATGGAGAAAGGAGAAGGAGGAAAGGGGGAGAGGTATGAGAAAGAAGGGAAACTGAAATTCAGAATACTGTTAAAAATTTGAGTTCTTTCTATTTTCAACAATATCATGCCAGTGTATTTTAAATTCCTCAAAATGACAGTTTTTAACAGTAAAAAAACCATTAAAAACTTTCCAATTCTAGTTTTGTCAATTATTTTGCATGTTTTCATTCCTCAATTTAAAAATAAATTGTTTGATAATCATAACTTGAAGATTCTCAAACTTGCATTGGTCTCTGTTTATAAATTTACTAAAGAAAGTTGATTACTTATCGGAACAAACTTTTCGGTTTAGTTCATTCACAATTGGGTCTTTATTCTCAGACCAAGGTTTATAACACAGAAAAATATCTCAAACCAAAGTTTAGAACACAGAAACAATCAATAAAATGATGATGAAACATTAAAACAAAGAACATAGCCATCTAACAGGTCGACACTGCTGATGAAAAGTGGCAGAAATAGCCACTATAATGTGTCTATCCTTGTTTTTTAACCATTTTGTTTCTCAATTGATTTCCCTGCTTTAGATATTGTTCGTATTAAAACATTTTTGTGATGTCATCTTTTGTAAAACCTGGTCCAGTAAATTGTTATTGACCTGCACTCAGTCCAATAAGTTTTCTAAAGGTGTACAATATTGAACAGGTACAGGTTACATTCAAATAAGAACAAAGGGCGATGAAAATAGATAAACAGCACTTTAAAGGATTGATTGATTGTATATAATTGTTTAACGTCCCTCTCGAGAATTTTTCACTCATATGGAGACATCACCGTATGCCGGTGAACGGCTTCAAATTTTGACCTTGACTCGGCACTCAGGGCCGTTGAGCATTGAGGGATCTTTATCGTTCCAACGCTTGCCGCTGACATGGGGCCTCGGTTTTTAAGGTCTCATCTGAAGGACCCGCAACTTTCATTTCAAAGTGCCGAGCGCATGACGAAGGAACAGTTGCTACCCATTTTATCGACTAGGTCAGTCGCGGCCGAGATACAAACTCACGACCTCCTAGTCACGTAGAGAGGGCTCTACCGACTGAGTTACCGTGAACGGTCACTTAAAAAGAAATGACATATCAAACAATTGAATATGAACAATGTAGAAAATAAGTAGCGTAAAATGTTTTTTTTTTACAAAAAATTCTATTTGAAATGGCAAGAATAATCCACAGTGAATTGAATGTCTCACATTCATTATTGTAGACTCATCCGTGGCTTTTAACTTTTTACATTTAACAGTGTTTAACATTTAATTTAACAGAATTTTACAATCATATGTTCTGCCGAAATAACTACGGTAAAAATAAATAAATACACCGTGAAGCATCATGGGAAAAATACACAAGCAAATAAAGTATGACTGCGCAGAAGTTTCAGTGTAACAAGTGTGCCCAAAGACCATAAAACATCGATCACACGATGAATTAGGTATTTATAACATAATCCTAAATTACGGCGCAACTTTATAATTATGTATGTCCAATGAAGCCAACAACAAACGTTTAATTAAATAACGAGACGATGTCTGATATTCAACAGACAAATATGGCATCTTCGGTACATTTTACACTCTCGCTATACATTTCAACATTCTATACACGAACTAATGAATGAGTTGAAGGAGCGATTCAAGAAAATGGACGGGGGTCGTTACAAATGTCTAAATCATTCTAAGGGATTTCATGCTAGCTGCAATAATTGTTCATCTCTATCTCCTTTTCTTAAGGGGTCGGGGAGAGGACTCTAACTATTTAGGATCTCCGTTATAATGCAAGTGCATGAATGACATTTGTCTTATTAGAAGTAAGTTACTTGTGAAATTAATTATGTTGCCTGCACTAGCATTTATATGAAAGAATTTCTGCACAATTAAAGAGATTCTGTGAAATTGTGGCCCTCTCCAGGAAATATCAGATAAAAAAAAATGGAGAATTGCATCCAATTCCATACATGTTTAAAATAGTTTTCCAAATAAAAAAAACTAGGAAAATATGTTTTTTTCCTTGGTTATACTGTAAAATAGTACTTTCTGGTCATACTATTTAAATATAATTTTATTGCAACTTATATTTACATTGGCCACAATGCTCACCTGAGTAACAATCAATATTACGAAAGTTCTGAACTGAAAGCAAAACCAACTGATCATTTAGGCTAACTGTTTGACTAATACTAAGTCTTACTGAATTGTCAAAAGATTTTTCTTTTTGTCCGGTCTTGACAACGAGTAAACGGCAGGTGTGACCATTCGACATGAAATGATAACCCCTCGATGGAACTTGATCCCAACTTTTATGTTTTAGATGTCCGTGTCTGCGTTACTCTTTATTTGTATTTTTCAGTGAAATTTTGAGCTTGATTACAAAATATCTCTATAGAGCATTACATTACTTCTATAATTTTGTATTCATTAATATTAACATGCCCTGTGTTTTCTACTAAGCCAACTGTGGGATTCATTTGAGTACCATTTTTTTTTAATTATACTTTCATGTTAAATACTAAAATCTGATTGGTTTAGACGCAGTTAACAATCCGTTCGATTACTCTGAACCTTAGCAACACACTTGACAACGGGTAACACAACGGTATTGCCACATGCTTGGAAATTATGCGCGTACAGTACCGACCAGACCCAACCTGACACCAAAGCAGTCCCAGAAAGCAGTCCCCGGGACTGCTTTGGGACCGCTCTGGGACTGCTGTGGGACTGCTCTGGGACCGCTCTGGGACTGCTATGAAAAGCAGTCCCAGCAGTCCCAGCAGTCCCAGCTGCCCCTGGGACTGCTTTCTGGGACTGGTTTGTTCACTCATGTGTGAAAAAGGTTCTGAGTGATATGATAGCTCCGCCCCCTTGTGTATTCTGAATTTGCAGACTCCCTGTTGTTTACTTGCAGCAGAGAGGAGTTTAAACTGTTTAATAAGCAAGGATTTCTTACATTCTTTTAATAAGTAGAGATTATTATAGTTAATTGATATTTTCATGGACTGTATATTTACACAAATTAATGTGTATTTAGAATAAATAAAAAAAATAAATAAAGTTGATAAATAAGGAATTCATAAGAAAAATTTTATCCCTAAAAATAAACTACAAGTTTATGAGAAAAAAATAGCTACATGTGGCCCTTTTTTAATTATTTAATGTTAAATTTTAATATGTACTCAAAATTTGCATTGTTACTAATTAAAAATAATCATTACAGTTACATGTGTACATATAAGACTTTTTTTTTATTATTAAAAACGCTACACGTTTTATAAGGACCACACTAAAAAAAGAGTATTCCATGTAACCCTCAAATAAAACCCAACAATTTATTAAATGACCATGAAATAAAATTATGCTACAGTACTACTACTATTCTCCCGTAACATAAACTATGTGAATAATCATTGGGGAATTAATGAATTACTGGTAAGTTTTAATTAATAAACAAGTTATTAAAAGAGTACATGTATATTTATTTCTTTTTAAAAAATGAAAATACCGGGAATTGTGATTTATTTCTTTTTTGTTTTGCTAGTGTTTACCTGGCCGATTAATGTTTATAAGATGGTATCAACTCCCATTGTTTCAATCGCCTTTGGGCAGAAAAATCGATACATGTTATTTGGGTATCTGTATCAGTGTAACACATCATTGAACATGCTGGTAAACAATGACCCTAATTTCAATTTACATGTATTTAATGCCAAAAAAGTGATAAATGAAATGTGTTTAAATTTCTTTCGGGATTAATAAATTTTGAACATAATCTGAAGCTTCCATTCTGGTGATTTACAGATGTACACTCTAACATTTACAAATAAAACACATAAAACTGAGTTTTATAGAACTAGGCATTAGCGATAATTAAATTGACAAGTCAGTAAAAATAATCATGACTGAAAAATAATACTTGGCAAAATTAACAAAGAATTTTTTACAAGCCCCAATACTTAAGAAAACTCTAACTTTAGAGTATCCCGATAGTCAAAATTGGTCATATAAATAAATGATAAGATCTATTAAAAGCTTCTTCTGGTGGAAAATATTTAATTCACGTTTAATTTTCTGTATAAAAAATAAATATGGGAACCAGTATCAATCACAGAAGAATTATTAATATACCCAAGAATTGTGATTTGATATTCATATTCAGTGTAATTCATATTTGTACATGTATGTGTGAAAGCCCTCTTCCTGCAAGAAATATTATTAATAATTATTTCAATTTTTATGCGCGTACATGTTCTGTTCATAAATGACCTTCGCGTACATGTAAGGATTCCTGGCATACTACCAGAATCAATTTCTACTGCCTTTTATAGTTCCATTGTTTATTGGAAATCTCATTTCTGAGTTAGCTCCGCCCATTAAATTTATAAACCCTGCCCACTGGGACTGCTGGGACTGCTCTCTGGGACCGCTGGGGCTGCTGGGACCGCCCTGGGACTGCTGTGGGACTGCTCTGGGACCGCTGTGGGACTGCTCTGGGACCGCTGTGGGACTGCTTTAGCAGTCCCAGAAAGCAGTCCCCGGGACTGCTCTGGGACTGCTTTGTGTCAGGTTGGGTCTGGTCGGTACTGTACGGTTCACCGTAGAATTCTCAAAACGTCAGTTGCGCGTTTGAAAGAACCGGAATTAACTTGACGTCAATAAAAGCTTGCGTCCGATATAGCTTACTTGAAAACAACAAACGACAGACGATACATGCTTGCGAGTGTAGGAAACATGCTTGCGAGCCAGAAATAAAGAAACTTTATGCCTCCTCTTTCCCTACCTACATATCAAAATTAGACAAACTCACAGGTATGTTGAAAAAAGTTTATTGATCAAAATATAATAAAATTTTGATCAAATCAAATCATAAACTTGTACAAACTTTTTTAAAATAATTCCAGTATAACAAAATGGATTTCAAAATGTTGATATGCAAATTACAGTTTCCTTATACAAAAATGGATTAAACATTGTAAAATTGTTAATACAGTTCCATTGTATCAAAATGGATGCTACAATGTAAATTTGCAAATGAAGTTACAGTATCGCAAAGGAGGGATTTGTCAATGCAAAGGAACATCAGTAATCCGCAAACATATCACATATAAAATCAAAAGAGTAGAATAATACAAAAATTACAAGAAACGAAATATCTGCTTGATATCCACAAAAATGCATAACATAATGAATATCTATAAAGCATGTATCAAAAAGTATCAGATAAGTGTATTTACACAAAAATCGACTAGTGGCAGCAGGTGGGGTAAAAAAGCCCCACCTAAAAATGACTAGGATCTAAAAAACAAAACAAAACATGTAAAACTATAATGACTAAAGACAACAAAATATAAAATAAACTGAAAATCAAATACTGTGAAAGGGAGGTGGGAGGGAAATTCAAAACAATACAGACTGTACTTCTTTGGTAAATTGATGCTACAAAGGAGACGCTATCTTTCAACCAATCAAAATGCGCATACAGAGATATCATGATTAAGGGGCTCCCCAGGGGTAATATTTACATGAGGTCTCCTAAAGGTTCAGTATTTCATGAAATAAAACATATAAAAGACTTATCAGTACACTCGTCTGCATAAAATCATTTATACATATAAATTGCATTTATGCCTCCTCTTTCCCTACCTACATATCAAAATTAGACAAACTCACAGGTATGTTGAAAAAAGTTTATTGATCAAAATATAATAAAATTTTGATCAAATCAAATCATAAACTTGTACAAACTTTTTTAAAATAATTTCAGAATAACAAAATGGATTTCAAAATGTTGATATGCAAATAACAGTTTCCTTATACAAAAATGGATTAAACATTGTAAAATAATTAATACAGTTCCATTGTATCAAAATGGATGCTACAATGTAAATTTGCAAATGAAGTTACAGTATCGCAAAGGAGGGATTTGTCAATGCAAAGGAACATCAGTAATCCGCAAACATATCACATATAAAATCAAAAGAGTAGAATAATACAAAAATTACAAGAAACGAAATATCTGCTTGATATCCATAAAAATGCATAACATAATGAATATCTATAAAGCATGTATCAAAAAGTATCAGATTAGTGTATTTACACAAAAATCGACTAGTGGCAGCAGGTGGGGTAAAAAAGCCCACCAGTTGAGAGGATTTGTAAAATCGTCGCAACTACCCCACCAAGGCCACAGCAACCATATCATGCCCCAGCAGTACAATTTAGAAGGTTTACAGATAAGACATAATAGCAAAAGTGCTTAGAAAATCGTAGTTGGAGCAAACACTACAAAATAAGGCAAATTTTGCATGAAAGATGCAAATCTGCTTTCATCTGATGTTACCAGCCCAAGCAAGTAACAATATCTAACATTCCTTTCTTAATACAAATGCTTTTAATTACACAAGTATGCACCTTCGATTGTTGGTTTTTATGTTACCAGCCCAAGCAGGTAACAAATTCTCTCTTGTCTAAACAAAAACCTCTAGCAGTACCAGCCCTAACAGGTGGTAACATGTTACAAATATACAAAACACTGTCATTTCAGTTACCGGCCCAAGCAGGTAACAGGATCCATCATGTTCAAAACATCATAACTCTGAATACTATACACCAGATGGCACATTCTACGATATCTTAGTATAATTAAAATGAATGGTTAGTAATATTGACAGTACCGGCCCAAGCAGGTACTGTACCTTAAAACATAAGTTTTCGATTGTAGAACAAACACAAGAACCAAATCTACTTATAAAGCAAGGCAAGCAGTTTTATTATGAGTGAAATCTTATATATTTCTTAAATGCATTTGAATTCCACCTCCCCATAGACCTAATTTGAGCATCGGATAAACCCTTTTCAGCTGCTGAAGTTGCAGCTCCTATTCGAAAGCTGTGCCCCTTGTATCTTTTACTATCTAGGCCACACAAGCTCAAACATTTGTGTAAAGTATTGTCAAAAGCAGTGCGCATCAATGGACAGCCTGTTTTTGATAAAAAGAATGGACCTTGTTTGGAAACGCGTGCACTTAAATATGTTAATATCGCCTCAATTGCGGAAAGTTTGCAATCCCCACGAGAGAAAGTGATATATTTTGGAACACCTGCTGAATTGTGTTTATACTTTTTAAAACAAACAGTAGCTTTAGTAACAACCCCTCTTTCTTTCGTAAAGCTTACATCCGACAGCTGAACGACTTCAGTCGTATCTGCTGATGAGCAAATTAATTCTCCTATTCGGGCAAAGGCTGAAAATGCAAAAAGAAAAATAGCCTTGTATAATTTTTGATCGTATTCATCTGCCAAAGCCTGAGAAACGCTATCAAGAATCTGATTCAAAACTTGATGGGTAATGGGTAATCGGATGTCAAAAGTATTTCCTAACCGATAAGCTCCAGCAACAAGTTTTTGAATGAAAAATGTCTGGGTGGGATCTGAAAGTCCCATTATTTTGTGCAAATATCCTAAAGCTGATAAATAAGTAGAGATTGTTTTAGGGGAAAAAGATTGTGTAAACAAATAAGATACAAATAAAGCTATATTTGTCATACTAGTAGGTATATTACTTGAAATGCCGTAAGTGGCGCAAAATGAATTAAACATAGTCCATGCTCTTCTATATGTAGCCTGAGTGGAAGGTGCTAAAGCTGCGACTGTAAGGTCTGTAACGTTTTCCAAAAGTTTTCTGGTTTCAGGTCCTCTGGTATGTCTGTTGGGTGTTTTTGAGCATATGGTGCCAAGCGGTGAAATTCTGTGACCTGTAACCGAGAGAGACGATCTGCTAAAACATTCTGTTTACCTGGAATATGTTTTGCTCTGAAAACTATGTTATGTTTTAGGCATTGTAGCACCATGAACCTAACCATTTGCATTACATCTACATCCCGACTAGTCTGCTTATTTATTACTGCTACTAAAGCTTCATTATCAGTAAAAAATAAGATTGAATGATTGGCCCACAACTTTCCCCATATTGCTATAGATAGTATGATGGGGTAAAATTCTAATGTCATGATATTAATATCTCTCCAACGTTCAGGAAAACTACCGAAAAAATACTGAGTATTATATATACCTGCAAAACCCTTTGATTGTGCTGCATCGGTATACAGCCTCAATGTGAAGCTAGAAATAAACTTTTCATCCAGGAACATAGTTTTGCCATTATAAGTATTTAGGAAAGTCAACCAAAGTGCCATATCATTTTTACATTCCTTGCTTATTGTTAAAAATTCCTGCTTTTCTGAAACTTGCATTGTCAGGTGAATAAACCGCCTTAAAAAAGCTCGTCCCGGCAATATGACAGAGCACGCAAAGTTAAGTACCCCTATCAAGGATTGCATTTCTTTCAATGTACATGTATTCTTGTGTTGATATTGGGATAATAAATGTTGGCATTTTTCAACCTTATCTGCAGGTAATCGTGTTTCTCTTAGCCTAACGTCAATTGTAATACCTACAAATTCAATAACTTGAGTTGGCAGTACAGTCTTGTCTGCTGCTAAAGGAATTCCTATATCAGCACAAACATCCAAAAATTGCTTAAATTTGTTTAATGCCAAACATTTAGATTTCTCAATGAAAAGGAAATCGTCTAAAATGTGAACGACATGTGTGATACCCAGTTTGTTGCGAGCAATCCATTCAATAGCTGTACTGAACTCTTCAAAAATTTTGCAGCTTGTTCTACATCCCATTGGAAGACATTTGTCATAATAATATTTGCCCTCCCAATAAAAACCCAAGAGTTCATAGTCTTCTGGCCTAACTCTTCTGGCCTGACTCTTCTGATCTAATATCAGTTTTACAACAAAAAGCTGTATCACCAATATCTTTGACACATAAAATGGCATCATTTATTCCTGCATATTGCACTGATGCAGCAGCATCAGAAATACCAGCGTTAACTGAACCTTCTTTTTTATCGGGAAAAGATAAATGATGGATCATTCTAAATTGATTTGGTGTTTTCTTTGGTACAATTCCTAACGGAGAAATTTTAATAGATGGAAAAGGAAGGTCAGAAAAAGGGCCTTCAATGCGGCCTGCTTGCAGTTCTTTTAAAATCTTATCAGTAACTACATTTTTCTTTTCTATTGCGGATTTATTCGAGTAACAAACAAACAATTAGGAGATTAGTGAACCGGTGAGTGTTAAAGCTTTCTATACATGAACGTAAAAACGATCGACGGATTTTTTTTTGCTGACGTCCTAAATCAATAAGTCATTCAGTATAATAAAATAAATGGTGCCTGTTTTGGAGGGTAACATTTGAAATTGACACCCCTCGGAAAACCATTGTCAACCTCCGCTGACGCGTCGGTTGACAATGGTTTTCATTGGGGTGTCAATTTCAAATGTTACCCTCCGAAACAGGCACCATTTATATAGTATACTCACGCTTGGAAATAAACACGGGGAAACTTGCGTTATAGTGAAGTCATTATAAGGTTAAAGCGATGTCAATAATTTAACGAGGCCGAGTCTTATTCGAGTGCGCATCACTTTGTGCAGCTTTTTAATTTCATGCAGTCATTAATTATTTTAATTTAAATACAAAATTAACATTAGTTGTAAATCCTACTGATCTGAAAATGTGATTTTACGACAATTATTGGTTAAAGAACGTTGAAATGGCTCTAACAACGTCACCATTTTCGTAAGCAATGCATGACACATGACTCGCTTGACTGTTTAAGACGTCCATGGATATTATACATAATGTACTGAAAAATGATGACATAACTTCCCATGAAACATACTGGCCATCTAAAAATTGCTATTTATGCCGAAAAAAAAAATCCGATAATTCATCAGCAAAGCTATGTATTTATACCGTAATATGGCAATTTTAGAGGAATTTGGCTTCGAAAAAATAAACTTAGTAATTTTTACCTAGGCCAATCGAGATGGTGAACTTTTTTGAAATTTCACAATTTGGTGACTTTTTACATTTACTTTCATTTACTAATGAAAAAAAAATCCCTAGGGCAGAAGTACAAAAAATATTGAAAAAATGTAATAATTTGGCGATTTTCCAACAAATTCCCTAAGGGTCCAATAGTAAAGTTTGACAACATTTAAGGTGGCCCACTAAGAAATCGGGTTGGTAAACATTCGATTTTTTAATCCTAAAACAATAAATATGACAGTGAAAATAAATTATCAAAAATTATCAAAATCCCTAGGGCAGAAATAATTAGACTCGGCCTTGTTACATATAAGTATAACGATATTGGGCAGCTAGAACTTCGAATATTGAGTATACATGTATTTTTGGTGCTTCCAAACATGTAAAATGTAAATATAAAGAATGTTATTTAGTTTAATGAGAATTATTGCATGGAGTGTGAATTACACAGACGTGCACGTAGGCATATTTCCCATGAAGCGCTAGCACGCTTTTTAAAACATTCCCTTATTGTTTGAAAGAACTATATGCGGTATATTACATGTACATATTTTTGCCATCACAAAAGCCAAATATTGAAAATTTCTTGAAACATGCTGAATTGTATATATTGTATGAGAAATCTGAATTAACAAAAACATATTATAATTTTAAAGTACGCTGTTGACAATTTGGTTTTTTGTGATTTCGATCACAAACTTTGGATTTTGCATTTTTTTAAAAAGGAAATAATTGAGAAAATTAACCCTATTTTAACTATAAAATTTATAGAGCGCTGGCCTGCTCCAAAACAATATTTACATATTTCATTGATATATCATCATTTTACATATTATATCAATGTATTCAGTTGGATCAGACCTGCGCTTTTTGTAGATATAATGGAAATTTTAAATAAACGTCATTTTCCTGACGTCATATGAAATATATGACGTCATAGCTCATGAAAATATTCAGTGCTTTGAAGTCTGCAGATACTCCATGTTTTAGAACATAATTACATGTATATATTTTTCTTCAAAGTTTCATTTTTGGGGTATATATTGGCCATTTCCGCATATTGTCTTTTCATTGTCATTTTTGATATTCCTATGCATTCTGTAGATGTGAATTTTATTTAAAGTTACATAATTAGTCAAATCATATGTTTTTTAAAATATCTGTTGCATACTGTACATAGAGAATTGCTTACTAACTTATGCCTGCTTCCCCTTTTAAGGCATAGGCCACCAAAAAGATTTTTCCAGGCCTCTCTATCCTGAGCAATATTTTCCTCCAGTTCTTCCCCATTCTTTTGTCGTCTGCCTCCAAATCTCTCCGCCAGGTGTTCTTTGGCCTCTCTCTCTTACGTTTTACTTGGGGGTTCCAGGATAGGGCTTGCCTTGTAATGTTCATATGTAGCTTGCGTAGAGTATGCCCTATCCACCTTCACCTTCTCTGCATCATTTCTGTTTCTATAGGGGCTTGGTTGGTTCTTTGTCACAAATTGGTGTTACCTATTTTGTCGGGCCATCTAAATCTGGAGGATGTGTCTCAGACAAGAGTTGACAAATGTCTGGATCCTGTTTAATGTGGCAACAGTCATCCTCCATGTCTCGGAACCATAGAGAAGTATAGTGTAGACATTGGTGCTAAAAAGCCTGACTTTGGTGCATGATGTTATTCCCTTGGTCTTCGAGATGTTGCCCAAGTGCTGCTGGTAGGATTCTTTGTTCTCATTATGATTAAGAACAACCAGATATGTAGTTTGAAGGAAAGCGTTTAGCATTACAAGGATTGCATTAGCCCCTCCAACGTTTTGTCCAATTGAAAAAGCACCAAAACAGCTAAAAAAAATTATATGAAATTTGATTTGTTGTTTATTATTTAATTCTAATAAAATACTCTGGAGACAGTTTTGTTTGTTGTTACTTCATTCGATTGAGTTCGTCCCATGCAGGTAGAGGAAACGTCGTCAAGTTTCTATGTCAGTAATTCTAAAGCCATGAGAAAATATTCAATCTTTAATGGTGTTGAGAAAGGATCAATTGCATCTGAAATATCGTCATAGAGACTTTTTGGTTTCACATTTCCGGTAGTATTTGAACTAGAATTACCGGAATCATATATATGGAAAATGTTGTAAATTTCTTCTGTTTCTGTATCCAGTCAAATGCATAAATTTACCGCCATTAAAATAGTGAATGCAACACTGGTCAGTTTATATATTTGAAAGAAATGGGAGTCACTTGAATATAGGTAAAACGTTTGAATAGTCGTAAAAGTACAACACAAAATGATATATGGTAACGGGCAGGAGTTTTCACTATTGAACGCATCAGCTAAGAAAGATGCGATTGTGAAAAAGCCCAGGACTAGAAAAAATAGTTTTTGCACGGAGAAAATGATCTTTCCCTTACAACCATTTTTTAAGAAAGTGGCAATAACCAAATTTTGATAACACAAGTTTCCAGCGGCATCAATAGTGGTTAGAATTAGACAAAGAGGGTTTAGGTATACAGTATCGCCATTTACTATTTTCGATAAATCAGATAAAAATCGTAGACATAGTAACGCACTGGAAACAAGACAAAAGTAAAACAATGTCATCAAATATACACAGCACTAGTACTTGACGTCACTTTTGTTGTCACCAGCTTTAATGAAAAAACCAATAATAAAAGTCAACCATTAAACTTATCTTTAAATCAAATTAATAATTTTGTTATCTATAAAATAGTTTTTGCTTGTTCAAAAATAAATGTAATATATGGATAACACTAAAAACAGCAACTTCCTCTTTGTGTCATAAAAAGGATATGATTTTAGTATAGCCACGTAGTAAATTGTATCGGAATATAAATTTTATGTTTCGTCGTCTCTCATTTCATTACCTGATAGTGTTTTTTGAAATGCACTAAATAGTTCATGTATTGTTTCAAACAACACTCAGAAATTTGTAAAAAAAAAAAGCCTAATTTAAGTGCAAATAACTAAGCAATACTTAATATGTTCTTTCGAAGCAATTAATTTTGTTAAATCCTGATTCCTGGGAAGGGATTTTGAAAACTAGACTAAATGATATATTACATGTGCAGTTTCTAGGTTGTTTATATTGTTGATTGATTGATTGATTCATTCTGTTTTACGCCGAGTCGACAGTATTTCAGCCACATTTTGGCGGTAAGAATTTACTGTATGAACGGTTTTGAAAGTTTTTAGGTTTCTCCGGCGGCCCCAATGAGCCTACTTTTTTTCGAAAACCAGAGAAACGATCTTTAACGTGTTAAGGGGGTTGTCATCCTTGACACGGGGCACCGTTTTACGTCCCATCCGACGGGCTTATATTGTTCGAAGCAGTATAATAAACTAAAAATTTGTTGTTTGTTAGGAAGATCTATATGTGCATATATTTATATAGGAAGTCAGTGAATATGCTAGTGTTATAACATGTAATATCCTGGCGTTACCGGTTTTCGATAGTGTAAAACTTGAATCAAAAAATTAATAGAGGCATCTGTGTTTTTCTCACCTAAATTATTTATGTATTATTAGTCAACAATACATAAATATATTCAGACATTTATTTGTTTTTGAAATCAAGAATTTCAGTACTGTTTCAACTTTCTTTGGATCCGCCATAATCCGAGTTGTTTTTGAATGACGTCACCTATTTTCGATAGCAAGTATGGCGCACAGTTATTGTCATTAAAACATCGAATTATGTTATTTTGTGTGGGTTTTTGTTTTCTTTTATTTGTTTTTTTGTCATTTTTTCTGGTATTAGATTTTTTGGTCCTGTTTTCAACTATAATCTTAACAACAAATAAAATATACTTAATTATAACATTAAATTTTTTTTATTTTTAGGTTGCAATTTTATAAAAATTGAAATTTCAAGCCAGGAGCCATTGTCTGCTTGGAAAGCATTATCCACAGCCTTTGGCCTATAATATTTCTTGTAATTTCCCCTTTTGATGGAAAATATCTACAAAAAAACGAACAATAAATCAACAGAAACAAAACTTAAAACATTACAAGATGTAGAAATTTAAAATAAAATACCCGTAACAGGCCTCCATACTTTATTGTTTAAGCCGAAGTTTGCCCAAAGTGAGACTTATCTATTTTTAAGGCATAACACAGAGCTTTTTAACAGACGATAACATTTAACATCAAATGTTGTTTTCAGGCTTAGGAGATGGGGTTTTAGAGTGAATTTTTTGGCATAATGAGAAAAGGGCGTGATTTAAATAGATAAAAAGAAAAAGAAAATCTTACCTCTCTAATTGGCATAATTTTCGATCTTTTTGGCTTTATTACATTTTTTACATCTGGTGGTAATTTTGGGATAAGAGTTCCAAAAAATTACAAAAGGTTTTCTGATTTATTGTTAAAAACATTATATATATAGCCTATCGAAATTAGGATACTATCGAAAATAGGTTTCGTCCCAATATATAATTATATAATCGTGAAAGTGAGGGAATAAGCATTCTCTTTATAATATATGCAATGTTTGCAAATCAAAGTACATGTAAATAGATGTTTGCAATATATATTGTAAACTCTCCGAGAATGGCCAAGCTTAAATTGGGGACGCTACAAAATTAAATATAAGTAACCGGTAGTACTCCTGTACTAAATCCTTGATCCTCTGGTAATAGGGAAAACATAAGATTTGTCTTGGTCTCAACAATATTTATTAGTCATAATGCATTTTTTAATCTAAATAGGTACAATTAAAATTATGGGTGGCGTCTAACACACAGGCTACTATTATAAAAAAGGAGTGTACAATGGCTATACAAGGATGACCTCCACAGTTAATAACAATGAAATAGGTCGCAAGTGTATTGGGAGATAATTGTCAATCATTTTCTCACCTAAAATCACAATGGTAGTGCTATATAAAGCTCTGGTGAAAATATGGGCGGATCTTGGATTTATCTCTCTTTGGAAATTGGCGCCTGACAACTCGGCAAATTATCTGTTTACTATATGCGATCAGGCCCTATATATAACCTTCGAAAAAAAGGTCACATGACAAGATTCAACCGATAAAAATGCTGTACGGCGACGTTCCACCAATCACAACAATGTACGACATCGTACAAAATAAAAATCGTGTCGTACTGTCAAAGAAAGTTGTCGTACAATATGGATTATAAATAAACCCAGGAATTAACATGTGAAAAGACATGACCAATAAATATGCATTACAAAAAATGTATCTGTAATTAATTAAGTAAACAATTTATATCTAAAACTTGTAAATTTCACAGAAGTAAACTTGCTGAGTAAGCAGACTATATCGCGGATGGTTAAAAATATAGCACAGGTTGAAAACGTATTATCGGGAATAATTATAACTAAAATGAATAGTATAGATGACGAAAACATAATTAATACAGCTGTAGCATGTAATTATGCCCGTGATATAACAGGAATAACACGTTAGGTAAAATACGAAACTAATACATAGCATGCACAGATAAAGATGGCAGGCAGAATGTAAACAAGTTCCATGGCAGCAGATGATTCGAAGTGTTACAGCTAATCTACAGCTGTATAACTGCTTAGATAATGACAGTTCACTCAAGAAACACATACAGATATGAGAGGTTAACTAATTCATGGTACGTAAAAAATAAATGCAAACAATAAGATTTCTGACCAGTATTGTCACAACTTTTGACAAACATGAAATAATATTTCAAGTAAAGTCCGTCTACCCTATTATTATTACATAGTACACCATATTGAGATTATAGACATCTGACAGGTCCTTACAATTTTACACGACTCCAGAAAAAAAGGTGTAGCAACCTTAAAAGGATATTTACTTTGGTTTCACAAACTTATAGTTAAAAAAATAATCTTTTCATATACACGGACTGTCAATATAGGGGGTAGTTTTGCTTTTTGACACTTCTACTTTGAATTTTCTGATTAACAGATAAGATATTTTTCACGAATTCATAACAAAATGGTAGCTTTTTCAATGTATAAAGGATAAAGTTAACTTTATGAAAATACAGGGATATTTGACAATTAAAAACGTCCAAAATTTGCAGTCTAAATAATTTCCAGGTAGCGAAAAATACTGTACCAATATATAATCCATGATATTATAACCCGCCTTTAACAAGTAAGAATTTGAACATTAAAAGATCAATTACACATGTTACAATAATTTCATTTTTATAGAATAAGAAAATAATCATAAAAAATGTGTTCAACATGAATTTGAATTGAATTCATCTAGCGACTTTATATACTGGTATATTAAATGCTTATACTGTATACATTACGGTGTTGAGTAGGTATACTTTTTATTGAATAAAACATATACAAATACAGTCAAGCTATAAAAAACTTTAAATAACCTACAGCCCATGCAATACTGTTTTAAAATTGAACACTAGCATTATATATAGCACTACACGCCAAAGTCCCATTATGCGAAAACACATTATAACTCGTTTTAATTGTAACATGGACCGTTTCAGATGTTCCCAAAACGCTACCCGACTCCCTTTTCTGTTCCATTTTCCTGTAGAACATTTAAAAAAAATATACTCGGTATCGAAGGATTTAATAAAATAATTCGTTACTCTAGGACAAAAAAGTACCCAGGAAGAAGAAAAATAACTAGAAAGTCTGCTATTGCAAGCAATAGCGTATGTCGCCCCGAACTGGACAAGATTTTCATCTTTTGTATCATTAAAACAATACACATTAGCTAATCTTTGACAACCATCAATTCGTATCAGTCCTTTCAGTACTTTAATCATCAATTCGTATCAGTCCATTCAGTAATTTCAGAACTTTGATTTAAAAATCAAAGTAAAGAATTTTCACTTTCCCTTGGTTTCCATAATCGATTATTTGAAATTTTTAAATGCAAATCGCACAACTACAGATACTTATCATTAAAATAAAAAAAAAGTTTCATGACGAACATTAAAGGGACCAGAGAGAAACTCGCAGACAAAACTCGTCGCTTTTTACAGATTTCCATGGTAACGGTAGACATATTGGAACTGAACGACCTCACTGCATAACTACAAGCAGTGGTCGTCCTTTGAGGAGAGTTTCAATAAGATAGTCCCAGATGGCCTGGAAAAAAAAACATGCGTACAATCGCACTATGTCGTCCCCGACTCCGTTCGGGGCGACATAATAAGAAGAAACAGATTAAAAACAATATGTTCCCCAGCTTTGTTTGGGGAACACAATTAAAGTTCATGAAATCATAGTATTACTGCACCGAATTTCGATACCGCGTCATGACGAGGTCTGATGGTTTTAAAGGAATGCAAGTTAATAATATTAAATGCAAGGACTAAGCCTAACCTCTCAGATAAGTGTGAGACTAACCTTATTCGCTTGAATAATATATAACAACAATAACATTGATATCTCGCGTTCATGCGAGGCTTACCCTAATAAGTGCGCGAGAACTTGCTCTAAATCTCTAGATTTGGTGCACAGCTATCCCATAATTAGTCAATTAGTGAGCAAGGACTAACCCTTATCAGCCGAGTGGTGTGCTAGGACTAATACTAATATCTCTGATAGGTGCAAGGAATATCGCAGTAATCAAAATACAGAGGGAAATAGTAACAATATGTACAATGTTTTCAGTAATTAATTTAGTATCATCCGGATGTGATGTTTTCTCCTGCCTGGTCAATGTTCTCTCTGGTATCCTCAAAAGAACGGTTATCTGAGGTGGTCTCTAATTCTCTGACATTCATGTTTTCATTTTGTTCTCTCATTTCATAGAAAAACATCGCTGCTTTGAATCGGTAAAATATAACAAAAGGAAAAAAAATTTTGCTGAAGATATTCCACCATATATCGGTAAAGAAATACTTTAAAGAGTAAGCATATGATGGGTATCGAGCTTGTGCGAGAGAGTTAACCATCCAAAAAACCGAGGTTATGAATTGCAAGTAGGAAAAACATTAAGCTTAAATGCTGTTGATCAGTTTCCTTGTGCTTAATGAAATGTAAATCAATAAGAAACAAGGTTTGAATAATTGTATTGAGAATGACTAAAATACCATTTACTACTGCAGAGTACATTCCTAGATAAAACGCACCAAAAATGTCAAAAAAATTGTACACAGAGTGGACTAATGCACAAATTCCAAAAACGATTACGTCCATATGAACAACGCGTTCAAAACGATTTAACAATGGATAGCATGCAGTAAGAACAATGAATAGAAAAATTGACTGCAAAACACCAAAGATAAGCTCAATAACGTTGTAATAGTGATAATACTCAGTCATAGCTTCCTCGTTGGGATTATCTCGAACAATGACCACAAAAATCGCAAATAATACGAACAAAGACACAAGGAACATATAACACCCTTTTAAGGTAAATTCGAGCTGCGTTTTGGCTTTGACTTTTGTAAGAAGATTTTTCATACGTATTGATAAACAGTTTGTTGATGTTTGACTTACTTGGGTAGTTAAGAAGGCCCCATGATTTCTTTCTTGTTTAGTAGTTGAGCTCAATAGTTCTGTAGCCATTAGAAAATATTCTATTTTCAGGGGTGTTGTGTAAGGATAAAGTGAATCTGTGATATCATTTATAAGGTTGGGAAGATTTTCCTCTAAGTTCCAAACAAGGGAGTCATTAGAAGACGTATGGAAAATTTTGTAAATTTGTATAGTTTCTGTGTCGCACCAAACACATAAGTTAACTGAAATTAGTATAGTAAGTAGAATAGTTTTAATGATGCCTGAAAGCAGAAAAATTGAGTCATTAGAACAGTGGTAAAACGTTTGCATGGCTGAAAAAATGCAGCAAAGTATATTGTATGGCAAAGGACAGGAGTCTTTACTATTAAGTGCATCGATTAGAAAGGAGCTTATGCTGAAAAAACCCAGAACAAAAAAGAATATCTTTTCTACACAAACTCTAACTTTACCCTCGCAACGATTGTTATAAAATGTGAGCAGTATCAAAATTAGCTGAGCGGCGTTTCCCACTGCAATAACAATTATAAGAAACACACAAAGAACGAAACCATATTCAGTATCCTCGGGTGTATCACTCTTGAGAGAAATGAAAAAACGTAGACCAAGAATAACACACATCATGAGAACGAATAAAAAAGACGCCAGCATATATATGCAGCATTTTCTTCTGTTGAGTTCGCCTGTAAAAAAAATGTAAAAAAAAAAATGTTAAAAAGCTGTTAGAAATCTATGTAATTTATCATTTTATACAATTCCCCTTTCATAAAATGCTTCAACTATCGTTTGATTTTGTGAAATACTACTTCGGAGAGAGAGAGAAAGAGAGAGAGAGATATATATTTTATCATTATATCATTATTGTCAAACCTCCTGTATTTGGTGTATTTGACCCAGGTACTTCGCTTGCTGACGATGGGCTAACGGGTTGGTGAATAAGAGGACTTCTTTCATCAGTCTCTATTTCGTCACTTAATCTGTTGCTGTTCCTGCTTCTTTGAGTCTGTTTAGTAAAATAGAGTAATTTATATTCCAAAAAATGTCTCGGAGACTTATCCCTCTTTAACAATTACTGCAATTACTGCAATATGATTTATTCATTTAGGTTTTGCCCTTAATACTTAATTGACAATAATAAAAGGTGACTACATAAATTTTCATGTAAAATGGGACCTGACAGCAATTAAAACCAAATTTGTGACACAACACGAACAATTTCTATTAAACCGTGAGTTCAAATAAAATTGAAAATATAAAAATTATTAAATGTAATGCAAGTGAAATAAATTTTCGAAAAATGTATTTTTTCTTTTGGTGCAGGGAAAACCTTAATCAAATCTTAACAGTTTTATACTCGTCAACAAACTGATCGGTTTGAAAAATAAACAAAAAAAAATTATAAACAACCTTTCAGAATCTTATACTATTAATTCGTTGCTGTTTGAAATTTAAAATGTAGAACAACAAAATATTTCTTCGTTGAAAAGGAAAGAAAAGAGCTTACCGTTGACAAACTCATGGCTTGCGTTCTACAAAAATGAAAAAAAAAAATTAGAAATTAATTCTATTAGACAAAGAGACGCCAAAGAATACATAGGATACTTTTTACATGTATAATATCAAAGTGAAAATGATAATTTTTAACGAGAAAAAATTTACATTTTTCATCGTTAAGCAAGAAAACATACTATTTCTTATCGAGACTGTCACAATGATCCAAAAATTGTAACTCAATATGAAAGCATGTGTTTATTGGCTGTCAATGGCAATATAAAAGACATACCAATAGAAAGAAATATGAAATTGCAGATCCAGAAAAAAGAATTATCGAATGTGATTAATGAATCTTAATTTGAAAGTTCATCTCACCTTCCGATATCACTAGTTTGCTTATACAAATAAGAGGTGTACTACAAAATTCTCCGATCTGAAAAAGGAAGGACAAATGATATGAGTTTATATTTTTTTTTAGATTTAGTAACAATATAGCTTGAACATACCTTTTTTTGCCAGTGATATATTTTTATATAAAAATGGAAAAGATAATTGATGTTGTCATTTATTCGGAAAATCTAAGTTTTCAGTTTAATCCTTATTTTTGAAAATGTGATTTTAGAATGGTTTTTATAAAAATTAAACATATCCTGTGTTGCGAGTAGGTAGAAAAGTGAAGTTTATGTCATTGTCGTCGCCTCCAAATTCTAGCGGCATACCTAGCTCATTTCTCACAGTACCTGTAGTTTTTAGTATTTTTTTTAAATAGAATATTTATTAGTTATATAATAATAAGGAAGTTTTTATCTTTTAAAATAGTAAACTCAGTCAGTTACTATTGAAAGGAAAATTCTTTTACATTTCCGGTTTTAAACTTTTAAATATCAAAGTTCGACGGATCTCTCAGGATGCCAGATTTCCGAGAGTAACTCCGAAAAATACCATCTGTTTAACATAGAAAGCAGTCGAAGAGATGAGAAATATTGTTATCATCATGCGCCTGTTAATGTTAATATACAGAAAATACAAGATACGGGAGCTTTACAGTGGATGTTTCTAGGCAAGGCCAAAAAAGTCATCGACAGTCACAAGAAACCTTCACGAATTCAGTATTGCAGAAAATGTGATTGTAAATCAAGAACAGGATTGTAAAATGTAATAGGTTTTCCTTAAAAATTGAAACAAATCCATAAATTAATCAAATTTTTAGCTAGTGAAATTAGATTGAAATTAGTTCATCATTCACTTTAAAATATATTTTGGTGCCTTTTTACACAGATCGCACCGCAACAATGTGATGTTAATTTGTGCAAAAAACCATGTTAGCTTTAAAGTGCGCGAAGCTGTTAAATTGAATATAAATGGAATATTAAAAAAAATGGATTTTAAAAGAACTTAGAAAAGTTACAAGAATGGTGTTAAAAAACACAACCAAACATACTGTATAACGGAACATTGACTGATGAGAAGACAAGCCATGCTGAATCTATGGTAGAGCTGGTTGCAATAGACCTAACGGATTGCACTGTTTGTAACGTGCTGACGCTTTGCTTGAAGAGAAGTTTAAATACTACGTCACATTCTCACCACATCAAAGGACGTAACCGAGATTGCGTCTCTCTCAAGCTAAAGTCGGTCAGCTGCAACATACAGCGTGTTTGTTGGGTTCAAAAAATGGAGAAGACAGTCCCGATGTTGATTTCTTGAATGTTACCTGCATAGTTAAATGTCTTTAAAACTTGAATTAACCAATTAATTATAAAACATTTTATGGCTTTTTTAGTCCATTTTGAATATTTAAATTGGTCGATTATTTTTTTTCTAAATTTATCTTTTTTATATTTGCGTACATGTATAGTACGTGATTCATTGCTCAATAGATTTATTAGTTTCGCGTATCAATCTTAGTCATGCACTCCGAGATTGTTGCCATTTACTAGAGAGTAGTACAAAACACTGCCGAAAAATAGAGCCCCCCTCTCTATGCATATACATGTACTTGTATTCGAGAGAAATGGTACAGAGGGAAAGCCGGAGAAGACGTCACGTTAAAATTTTATCGATTGATGTTCAATTTATTTTTAATATTATAGAAACAATATATAGTTCTTTGTATGTATAGTATAATTAATACCGAACGACAGAATATAAAGCCTAAATCTAAATAAACATACACTTTCTGATTCCTAGAAAGGGGCCTGGAAGATTTTGGAAATAAATAGGCTGTTTAAAAAAAACTATCCTCAACCAGCAAGAAAATAAATAATCTGTCCTTGGCTAGTTCTTTTAACCCCTCACCCCACCGGAAAAAGAGATTCCCTTTCTTCTTTAGTCAAACTTTTTTTCAGATAAAAAAAGAAAATGTTATCCGTCCCTGACTTACCTTATAATATGAAAATAAATAACCTGAAGGGGAATTTTCACCAGCCCCCTCCTGGGCGTCCCTTTACTTACACAGTGTACGAGGGTTGTTAGAAAAGTTCGCGGACACATTGAATTACGGAAAATCTATTGTGTACTGTAAAGTATGACCTATGTCTGAATAAATTCCTACATTTTGTTTATTAGTATGTAAAAAAAATCAGGTCCATTTACTAAAATCTTGCAAATTTACAACGATTTTTACTATGAGGTCATAGGAATCACGGAGCAATCCCTTGACGTAAGGCGACGTGACAATCATATTTCAATCCTTTATGCTTTGTCGCAGTTCTATAAATTTTTCCTTTCTTCAATTTTTTCTTATCTTTTTTTCTACTTTAAAATTGAATATCTATATCAAGACATGTTACCTTTCTACTATAATGTTTTTGTATTAATTCGGATTGTATTGATTCGGATATTTTTGAGATCTTTAAAAACGTCTATGCAGTAAATTGATCAGGTATGAAAACTATGCAAAACCATATAGGCACAACGTCCATGTGATAAGAGGGTATTGAAGTATCGATGGAGTTAATCATTCAAAATGTTAATCCTTCCATTTATATGAAGTCACAACCATTTGAAAACTGTTGTCCTTTGTGTATGTAGGAAATTCCCGGCAACATCTTGAAAATTTTAATCTCTTTTTAGACATTTTACTTTCTACACACATAATTTTTACGTAGTGCAGTGCTCCATGACGCTCAATGATGTTCCGATTTTTGGCTGTGTTTTTACGAGTTGATCATTTATAAAGGGCTATAAAACAGTCATATACCCTCAAATTTAATTCAAAATTTCTTCAAGTGACGATTCATGAGTACTTTAGCGATAGGTAAAATATCAAAAATCTCTTTGCGCTACAATTGTGCAATTTTTAATTTTAATAAAGAGTCTTTATAATGTAAACGTGCCAAGATGGAGCATGCTCCGTGAAGCAAGATTTATCAAAATAAAAAAGCCGTATATTTTTCAATGATCACCGGAGAGCACCAAATTTTTGTATATTTATTGGAAAATAGGTTAAGATTGTATCTATAAAGTTTGACAGGTTTCGTGGAAATAGCGCGCTCACAATAGAACTTGTCCGCGAACTTTTCTAACACCCCTCGTATGTATTCATTTTCTCGCAGTGTACGTATATATTATATAGACAGCTGCTGTAACAAGGAACAATCTTCTCTAGTTCCTTTTTTCTTTCACTTGCGTTAATACAAAATAAATATAAAAATAAGTATGGCGCATTAGATCTGGGAAAAAAAATTGAATCGCGTAATTATTAAACATTGTCTTAAATATGTGATAAAGTTGTCCCACAGTTGCTGAAATCACACCTGTTTCTTTTCTAAACCCCCTCCTCCATATATGAAGGATGTTGATGTTTGCAAAATCTCTGCGTACGTAGTGCTCGGCATTGTGTTCCCTGTTATGGATATAAATGTACTTACAATGTACTGCAATCTCAGTTTTATAAAGGATTGCGAAAATGTCTTTTGGAGTTCTCTTACAAGTAACGCACAGTTTTTTTTTTTAATTCTACAGTAGTATGTCGTATAAAAGCAATCAGAATGGGTTAATGTTTGCTTACTGATAATTGAAAATTAAGATCGAGTGCCAAATTTATGAAAAAACCAGATCATTTTTTAAATAACAATGATACAATATAGCGAAATATATGTATGCAGCGTTTCATGGAGAGAGAGATAGAGAGAGAGAGAGAGAGACTATCATTCGTGTGTATTTTTTTTTCTAAGCAAAAATATGCACAAGTTTTAATTTATTTAGTATTTTGACATAATTTATGCTCTTTTTCAGCTGTTTAATAAGATTTGTGCAGAAAATATTCGATAAAAGGACGACTGGATTGGCTGTCCGCTTTTGTCAACCTTTTTAAAACGCCGACGATGTGTATTGCAGCCGACCGACTTTAGCGTTGGAGAGAAGCGATCGCGGTTACTTCCTTTGACGTAGTGACAATGTGACGTAGTATTTAAACTTCTCGACAAGCAAAGCATGAACACGTCACAAACAGTGTAATCCTTTAGGTCTATTGCAACCTGCTCTAATAGATGCACAACAAGTTAATTCAAAGAATCTGTGAACCCCGCCTAATGAAAAAAGAACATGCGCAGATTTAGGAGGGGACCGAAAAAGAAGACACTTTAAGAGGGGAAGGCGGGGACTATAGGGAATTTCATTGCAAAATTTCAAAAACCTCTTGATATATCACTTGAAAATGGAAGTTTTACAGACACTCACATTCTATGAATTTACGACCTTGACCTTTGGACTTTTGATCTCAAAATAAATAGGGGTCTTTCCTAGACCATAAGAAAAGTTGTCGTATAAAATTATTTTAAAAGCTCAAAGGTTTCTTGATCTCCTAAGAATATCGCCTGGAAATGATTTTTTTTTTTACAAATACACAGAATGTATGAATTTATGACTTGACCTTTTGACCTCAAAATAAATAGGGGTCTTCCGTGGGGGCAAAGGTAGTTGTGGTATAAGATTTTATTTTAAAAGCTCAAAAGCTTCTGAAGATATTGCGCAGACAAAAGTGTTCAAAGACTAATTTGTTAAATTCAGACTTGACCTTTGACCTTTTGACCTCAAAAACAATAGGGTCTTTCTTAGTCCAAAGAGAGCTGTTGTGTAAAACTTCATTGCAAAAGCTCTAGGGCTTCTCGAGATATAGCGTGGAAACATAAGTGTTATAGACAGACAGAAATACAGACAGAGAGATGGACGGACGAACATAAAGAAATTGATATTCCCTACTTTTAGTGGGGGCAGCAAATGTTGATTTTACCCCAATCATATCACTTCAAAGAAGCTTTGTCATACTGATATGCAAGCACCCTGAAATAGTGTAGATTTACCTTGGAATGATCCAAATGATTGAAGCATGCAAGATATTTGAAAGCAAAACGGTATTTGCTCACGATTCTTTTGTCCTTGGTTGTTTCTTACAATATCATGTCTCCTGGAATATGAAGTGACAGTATGAAACATGAGCTTTATTTCACATTTGTGTTTTATTAACTTAGCAACTAGAACATGACCATGCAAAAGACTCATTAAATTTTTTGCATTGGATGAATATGAATCTTATAGAATTGTTAAAATTTTCTTTCTTTGTTTTAATTGAATGTCTGTGCAAAACAAGCCAAATACGATAAAACACATATATGTTGCAAGCAACTTTTTTGCAAATGTATTGTGCGAAAACATGGAATGACATCGTTGCTAAAATAAACTAATAAAGTTCTAATAAGGTTTTCCCAGTGACTTTTAAGTAATTTTTAAAATATTTTTTCTTATATCAATAACTGAAACAGAATGTAAAAAAAAATGTTCAACTCTACCATTATTATCACATGAAACAAAAAAAAAATCATATAAATTTTTAAGCTCGATTTTTTATTTGTGAAAGTTCATTAACAGTCATCTGAAAAATAGTGCAAAGATGTCATTTGAATCATCAATTTGCGAATTAATAATGCAAAGTATCTCAAAGTATTCTCAATGAAAAAAAAATCCAACTTACTTTGAATGCAGGACCAAGGTATGTGATACCTGATAACAGTTTGAAATGCACTGAAACTAATATAGATTGTTTTGCATATTTTAAAGTTAAATCTCAAGGTTGATGCATAATGTAACTTAATAAATTGCATAACATGAACTGCTTAACCCCGCAAACTTACATGTAGCAGCGAATGGTCGTTTGAGTGAATAAATGAACATAAAAGGAGAGTGACTTTTTTGCCTCAGACAAGTTTTATATTTGACCTTCTGGCAAAATCCTATAGTTAGTACCAACCAAGTGTACAATATTATATATTGTTTCCTCCCTTATTTAAGTATTACTTTTACGTTTTCATACAAAATATATTTATTTGTAAAGGTAGGAATGATCAAGAAAATATTTGAAATGCGTTTCACTGCATTTTACACGTAGTTATTTCTAATATAAGAAGATCTTCTGAATTAAAAGTAGAAATCGGAACAGTCTAGGATAACAAACAGTAATTGGTCTATAAAAGTTAAAACAATTTAAAACAATATATATATATATATATATATATATATATATATATATATAGAAAGCACAAAGAATTTCACTTTTACATGGATACCCACTTCCGCCCCGGCCCGGGGTTGAACTCTCGACCTTCGGAATCTGTCTCCTAGCAGTGCAGGAACAGCGCGCTAGACCGCTCGGCTATCTAGGCAAGTTAAAAAAACTTGCTTTCGATGCCGATGGAATTCTCGCGGCGCTGCCCTACACTACACGGTCATTGAGAATAGAAGTGAGATACAGGGAGATCTCCGCAGGAGAGTCAATAACCACCGTTCGACCATTAGGACCAAAAAACTCAATGAACCCGTTGGGGAACATTTCAACCTTGAGGGTCACAAATGGGAGGACATGACAGTAGTGGAAATTGATCATAACCCAAGATGGACAGACGCTCAGAGAAAAAGCAAAGAAAAGTTCTGGATGCACAGATTGAAGTCATTCCGCCCCAATGGTATTAACAAACTGAATGACTTCACAAGAATGAACGTAAACTAGACCCGATCCTGATGATACCAAACAAGATTATTCTTTCAATTTAGTGTAAACTCTACAGTTAATTTGCGTCACCAATTCTCGAACAACCCACATAACTATGTATTGCTTACGCCTTTGTTAATTAATTATTAATTATTTTTTACCGATAATCAGTCCTAAAACATTTCAAATTAAAATTTATAATAGATCATACTTCATATGTTAAAATTCCCCTTCTATATTATTTTTCTTTGGTTGTTCTTTATCGAGTATAGTTACGCCATTTTGAGAGAATGAAACAATGTACGATTTACTGATTGTCGTAATTAATAAGCATAATTAATTCATTCAATTATGTAAATCGCACTTCACCCGAGTATACCCGACAGACCGGACACATTTCATAGCGGTCTGGGTATTGCGGATTTAAGATTTGGACTTAATTGATATTCTCTTTTTCCTTCATATTCCAGATCGAAGCCTTCCCTAAAACCTTGAATTAAGTATTGAAATTTCTCTTGGTCATACCCGGATAAGTAGTAAGCTAACTTTTCAACATCAATAGGTGTGGGTAGAAAATGGCACTGTTTACTTTTTGTCATTTGTTTGGGGCTGACTACCTTTGGCTGAAGCTGATCTACTACTGAAATTTGATCTATCATCTTTGCCTTTCCAGCATTGGGTTTTAGGATGGGGCTTGAAACAACCTGAGCAGATGTGCGGGTACTTGCAGTTTGTTGTACAGGGTTTACCTTCATTGAATTTGAAACAGAATTTTCGAAAGGACTGATTTCGAAATGTAGAGGAAGTAACTGTTGAGCCCCCCAATTTTTTTCATTAAAGCTCTACTGTACAGTACTTGGTCTACTTGACGCCAAGAGATAGATGAATCTGCCTGCCTAGCTTTACGAAATGTCACATCATAATGATACCAATCACCCCCATCCTTCTGAATTGATCGAATTAGATCCATATATATAGCCAAATCCTCAGGCAGGTCACTGTTGTTTTTGTTATTTTGTCTAAGCACTGAAGCAAAGATGCTAAATGCATCCGTCCAAGATTCAATTGTCAGGTACTTCTTCTTTTTACCTGAAGTTAGCCCAACCCTTCCATTGTTTTTAACAGATAGATGGAAATCAAAAGGTTCTAGATCTGAAGGGGGGTCAAGAAGATCAGCCATATTAACAAATTCATTAGCATTTATCTTTTCTTTCAATTTGCCATTAATCTTAGAAAACAGTGGCCTGCCTAAGGGTTTGTACTGAACATTAGTACCATCTGGCATAATACTATTCGTACCATTCGCAAACAGAATTGCTGGCAGCTGGACAGATGCAGCCTCACTTTCTGTCTGTCTGTTGCTGGTGGTGCCGTTAGATTCTAAGGTTGCCTGAGTTGGTGTTAATTCCTCGGCCTCCTGAGCTGGTGCTGTCCCAATCGGGGCACTACTTGCGGTGTGTTGCGTTTGTTCCGATTGTCCTGCAAGATTATCATTTTGTTTATCTGTCGGAAACACCCCAGCCTTTCTCAATTCACCCAACACACTCTGGGTTACTGCTGCCGTAATGCTTTCTACCATTGAGGTGGAAGGTGGTTCATTGTTTGCCTCTGACACTTTCCGTCTTTTAGATGGTCTACTGCTGCTGGCATTGCTCGTCTTTTTCTTTGGTCCCATCCTGAATTTGTTGGTGAGCTGTAAAAATGAAATATGAATAGTGTGTTTAAAGAACACAGCTAGTTGCAAAAGTCATCCTGTTGAATGCTAAACATCAAAGTACATGATGATAATTCTTTTTTAAAATCCAAAGTACATGGATATCTATATGATCTTAGAAATGTCACATAATACCAAAGTTAGTGTAACTTCATTGCTTGATGCAAATTCAATAACATATATTATGTAGTTTGTATATCAATTATAAAACCCAAAGTACATGGCTTAAATCAAATATAAAGTATATCTGTATGCTTAAAAAACACTGCCACATTACATGGCAAAACTTCAAGAATTTGAAGGACGACATAAACTTCGTTAATAAATTAAAGACTTTTCGGCCTAGTATTATAATAATGCAGATTGGCGGTAATGATCTGTGTATGACAACTTTAAGGCCAGAAGTATTTGCTTGTGAACTTCTGGAGTGGATGGAAACATTACTTGAGCATCATGCCTATGTACAGAAAGCATTCCTTTGTGAACTATTTATTCGTCACAAACCTAGGTTTGTTAGTGCAGAGACTTACGAGCTTCGAAGGCTTACAGTAAACCAGATGTTAAAAGACATGCTGGAGGTGCAGGATAACATGGTCTTTTGGAGACATTTAAGATTAATGCACAGTCCACTAGAGGTTTTAGACAAAGATGGAGTTCATTTGTCCACATTGGGGACCAAGAAATTTTACAGAAGCTTGCGATTGGCTGTACTTCATGCTATACGGTAGATTTATGAACAATGTTTATAGTAAAATGTTCTATAAAATGGTATTTAGTACCATGTACAGGCTATTATTAGGTATAATGCGTTAATGATGATAGTCAGTCATGATTCATCATGATTCATAGTAGACTGATTTTACGCTTGGTTCCAAAGTTTATAGTAAAGAATTGAGTAAAAAGAAATTACCCTGCCATGTAATTTGAGTAGGTTACCCTGCCATGTAATTTGAGTAGGATTTGAACCTTCAATTAATTATTCAGAGAAATTGCCTTGAAATTTGGCAAATTATATGAAAATTTTTATCTTTACATGCATATCGATTTCCATGTATTTTGGAAATCATGACATAACTTGGAATTAAATTCCATTCTTAAAAAAAAAAAAAAAAAAATCCTATGTACTTTGGGTGAATTTAAACAACATATATGATTTATGCCTTGTAATTTGGCTGGCATACTTATTAAAAGTCCATTTATACTTGATTTAAGCCATGTACTTTGGTATTATGTGACATTTTCTAAGATCATATAGATATCCATGTACTTTGGATTTTATAATTGATATACAAAGTATACTTGATTTCAGCCTTAAAAATGGTGTATTGAAATTCTTGAAGTTTTGCCATGTAATGTGGCAGTGTTTTTTAAGCATACAGATATACTTTATATTTGATTTAAGCCATGTACTTTGGGTTTTATAATGACTTATTTCGGGTCTCTCAGAGGAAAACATGATATTGGTCATTATACATGCAATCATATGGGAGGCAGGGTACCATTTTTACCCCACCTCTGTCGATTTTTCGGTGAAATCCTGGCTTACGATTGCTTGAAGTCTGTCACGTGAAGGCGGTGAATACTTTTACCCCACCTCTGTCGATTTTTCCGTGAAATCCTGGCTTACGATTGGTTGAAGTCTGTCACGTGAAGGAGGTGGATTACTTATACCCGGTCAGTTGTAAATCTATTCTCGGTCGATGTATTACGTAACAAACACAATCGTGACGTCATTATAGGCACAGTATAAGCGTGATGAAGCATTTAGCAGAGAAAATCATTTATAAATCACAGATAAAACGTACATGTTTCATCGGTGGGTTAAATTCCTTACATAGTCTTTTAGTGACAGGGTATGGGATGATACCTGGTGAGTAAATTTCATACCTGACTAGGCTCCGCCTCGCCAGGTATGAAATTTACTAACCAGGTATCATCCCATACCCTGTCACTAAAAGACTATGTAACTAATAATACTGAGCTCTTTGCTCAAACTTTAATTACTCTAGATACCTTTGCAAAGATACGAGTATACAACTAACAGAAATGTTAAACTTTTCATCCTTGACACCTAGATGCAGGCCACATATTGAATGAAAAGAGTGACGATAACGGAAAAAGATCTATTGCAAATAATCTACCAATAATAAAAATACAAATCCATATTGAATTAAAAGAGTGACGATAGCAGAAGAAGGTCTATTGCAAATAACGTACCAAAGATACAAATACATGAACAGGGCATAAACACGGTCCCATGGGGAAAAAAACTTTTAACTTTTTAACCACTTTTAAATCTCTCTTGAATGATATTTTATATGTTTCTAACACAATTTTGTCAGCACCTTTCTACGTTTATCAGCACCGGCCGTAAAAATGTCAATAATTGTCTAAGTTTCTCAGTAAAAATGGGAATGTCTCTACGATTTTGACTCAGTAGTGTATAGTTATATTTGATGAAAATCAATGTTCGGAAGTTGAAATATTCTTATGAAATTCTTATGAAATTTAGAGCAGGTTACTTGTCCTAAATAATTTTTTTTTATTTTGCTATTTTATAACTCTTACAAATATATTTCATGTACTTTATTTTTCTCTTCTTAAAAAAAATATTCTGTATAGCTGTTGGGTGCCTATAGATTTGACACTTTATAAAGCGACACTGGATCTAGAATTTAACACATACTGAACATATTTAAATGTCAATAATGCCAGCAATAGAAAGATTTTGACAGTAATCATCTTTTCATAACAAAATCATTAAGGGACTTCGATCCTCAGCCAGGAAGGACAACTCTTTAATTAATAGTTTAATTTAAAAAGTCTCAAAATAAAGCTTGAAAATTAATTTTTTTCATGCAACAATTTTCATTATATATCTCTTCATGTGCTCCAAGGTTTTTCGAAGTTCTCAGAAAGGTCTAATTAAACGTCGAAATTTTTACCTCGTAAAATCATTTTAAAACTACATATATCAAGAAAATGGTGTTCATTTTAATTTCACCATAGACACTAATGTTTATTAACATGATATGAAATTAGAGGTGATTTATGGGGCTTTGCAATGACAGGAGAATTTTTATACCTTTGCATTGTAAAATGATCGAAGTAAATAAAAGAAATTAAAGTTCATTATATGTATGAAAAGTGTGGAATTTCTTCAAAAGCCTGGATACCAAAACGTGTTAATTGTTCAAGTTTGAATTGGAAAATTTATTGCAGGTGTTTTTATTTGCAATTCCTGAAAATATATTTGAGATTTACTAATTTTCTCTATGTAATATGATTAACTTGAAAGATAAATTTAGAAGAACTATTATGGATACAAACACGTTACTTTTAAAATTCAGAGACATTTTTGTAAGCATTTTCAATTAGTTAATGCTTGGTTTTCAGAACCTGAGGATCGAAGTACCTTAAATCTCTAATAGACGTCTGAATTTGTTAGTCAAGTCGAATTCTAACGTGTCATGCTCATGCATTGTGTACATAGAGAAGTATATATACATACCCTTTTCATATCACATCATGTATAAGTCCGAGACAACAAAAATCAGGAAAAGGGCTGATATCCGTCGGGGGCTGGTGCAGGGTGTGATGTGAGAAAGTGTATACTTTATTATGTTTATTACATACTTTGTTATAAAATGCAGAACACATCAAGTTGCAAAACATATAAATAATCATGCACTGACTTCTGACATTAACATTGCTTATTGTCTCAAATAATTCTTTGCAGGTATATTTCTACTTCTATTTCGATTTCATGTGCAATTTCCATTGTTTGAAACAATCTTATATCATTTAAATCTACAATCAAAATGAAGAAAATGTGTACTCCAATAACATGCATTATATAAAGTACTTTCTCTTTTTAGCTTTAATTACTAGGGGGTAATATTGATCCGTAACAGCCACGCAGATATTGTGACGTCAGGCATATCACACAATCATACAAAAATCCTGTATAAATTACTTATATGTGATACATGCACATCGAGGAGTTAATTGTCAATTAGTCAAACCCTTCTGTAAGATGTGAATACAAACTTCCCGTCGTTTGAAAAATTCGACGATGTTATACTAGTATTTTTGACAGGCATTACAAAGACGAGGCCATTTTGTAAATATTTCAATACTTTTTCAGCTAATTTACCATAAAATATAACATTTTAGGGTCAGATATCAGATAATTGATTCGTGAAAGGTATATATAATATTGAAGACTACAGTCTTTATTTGTTTCAAGTTGTGCAGCGAAAACAATTCTACATCACCACCATACAAAAGAAAAGACAAACAATATGCATATCATTTTAATGACGTAAAAGTACATATTGAATCAATATATCAAAACATGCTCTTTTTTTCAGTTTTGTGGGACGGGGGATTGTGCCTTTATTCTTTCCATAAAGTGAAATCTATGTCGGCACCAATAGTTGAACAATCCACCACAGGGGCTCTGAAAGGTAATGTTTCACATATCAGTTTCAATGCCTTGTTGAATTATATTCACTTAATTTAACACTTACTTTTGTTAGCATTTATTTACCTAAAAGGAAATAAAAGTCGAAATAAAAAAAAATCAGAAAAGAAAATAGATAAAAGAAGTTCGTTTGACTTTTATTTATCAAGAAAATCTAAACTTTTTTTTAAATCATAAATATCATGTATGTAATGAAGTTCCTTATACAACTGAGAGATGATTTTGCATGAATGTCAAGGTTAATGTAATAAGAATTAAATATATTAACAAAAGTTTATTAAAAATTTCATTTTGAAAATCTTTATCTAGCAATTCACATAAGCTGCCAAATAAGATTTTTAAATTCTTTCAAATCAAACACTCAATCAAATTCATCTTAATAAGGTCATTATTTAGATGATTTTTTAAAATGTAATTTTACTCTCAAACAGAATACTTACCCATGTCGAAAAACGTCTTTCTGAACTTTTCCTATGTTTGAATTTCTACAGATGACTTGCGCAAGTGTAACATTTTTTATGTTATTAAGTTGCTCAAGTGTAAACTTCGTATATTCTTCGTCATTTTCATAAAAGAAGCGGTCTCCGAACTTTAGAGCTTTGAACTGAAGTCCAATAATACAAGCAAATGTTGGTCCCACAAGAGATCCAGGAAGCGGCTCCTCTGACACTCCTCTGGTAAATAGGTCAATGTCCTCTACATGTCTGCAGAACATTAAATAAAAATAAATACTTAGACTAGTAAATGAAACAAAATGTGTGTAGTAAACGCTTAGTGAAATATAGTGGATACCCTTAACAGAATAGTTAGTCTCTAATATACTTACATGCATGTCATAGAAATTAACTTTTACAGGCAGTAATTAAAGGAAAAGATTTCGTGAAAATTAATGACATGGATTCGTAAAAATGGTAAAACAACGACCGGTGACAAGATGTAACTTACATTACTTGTGGTTTATCATTAATTGTCTCAATATTGATACTACTTATAATAATTACATAGAGATGCACGTTTTACATTTCATACATCATTGCAGTTTTGCATATATGCCATATAGACTAAAATGTTGCAGTAATCAATTTTAAGGGAAGGGGTTATTAAGATATTTTTCCTTTGGAAAAAAGTTTTTAATTTTTTCTTTTGTAAAATTCGAAGTTTTTATAAAATATGCAAGAATATACATATAAGAATTAGATGCATTCTTAAATACAATTATATAAGACCATTTAACTGATGCTTTTCTCTTTCATAATGATAGCTCTTGTTTCAGAACATTTAGAAAACTTAATCCCTGTATCTCATATGTATCTCATATGAAATAATTTATAAATTTAAAATTTCAATACTTAATTGTACATGTATCTATCTTATTTTCATCTATGTTTTTTTAACATCTACGGAATGCAAAAGAGCTCGAGAATGATATTTTCATCTTTTGGTTCAATAAATCTTACAAATAATTCCCCTAAAGGGACTTTGAAACTCTCCGCCCTGGAGGAGCAGCACGTAACAGTGATTTATCTTTCTGAAAAACTGAACTCATTTATTTAAGTCAAAATCAATTTTAATTAAAGGTTTCTCTCGTCAGCAATTTAAATTATGTGATTTTTTTTTTTTTAATTTTTATTCCTTTTTCATGATATTCAAGATATATTCTGATTCGAAAGGTGTAACGATTTTTACACTTTGATTTTTTTTCTTTTAAGAGAATAGACATTTGATTTGTTTATTTGGACAACACAAGAAGGAAGAATTCTGTCATACTCATAGACACTTTGAAGACGATAAATCACTTCTTTCGTGTGATCAGTAAGGCCACAGAAACTATCTCATGTGGGTAGCTTGCACATTCTCCTGTACTCCATGTACCCAGGTACGCCGTGGTCACGCCCTCTGTTGATATTGGTTGAGATGAGGTCATTCCCGGATCCAGGATGACCATGTTCTTCAAACAAATGATTGCTTACTTCTTCCGATTTGAATCTATAATGTAATTGAACATAAAAGTCTGTGATTCTAAGACTAAAGTACTTAATTTTCCGAGTGTGTAGAAATAAAAAAAAAAGTCATATACCGTGTAAGTTTAAATTTTAGCGAGGATTTCATTTTTGGCATTATTAGCGATGATGTTGAGAGAGCTAAAACTGAATATCTGTCAGACGCTAAAAATAAATTGTCTTTAATTTGTACTTTTTTCTTTGGTTAGAATTTTAAAATCGCTAGAATTACTTCTCGTTAAAAATAAAATACCAATTCTTAAGGAGAAAAGCCTGCATTTGCGTCCCGCTAAAATTTCCACTTATGCAGTATATATTTTTATAAGACCAACCTGTCAACACTCTGTGAATGCTCATCATACAATCCTCTTACTATACTTTCAAATCTCTCCATTTTATAAATATCGTCGGGATTAAGAAGCGATTTTCTCAGAAGAACCCTTCTATTACTTCCGTCTAATTTTCTGAACCCGAAATTGTCGTTAATCATGCTATGTCCAAACCTGAACGCAGCTACCATAAAGCCCGCTCTTAACATCAACATCACCTTTGGGTCATAGCCTTTGAAGTACTTTCCAGATGGCTGAGGATTGAGATCGAAGCGATACATAATTTCAGTGCCAAGGACAATGGGTAAGTATTTATTGTAAGCGATATGCTGAAACTGTGCACCAGCAATTCGTCTTGCCTCTTGAAGTAGTCTTTCATAATCCCAGTCGGCTAATCCGTCTAGTATTCTGGCTATTGTATTATGTTCTCTAAGCCATAAAGTATATATTACATACGAAATTCATTTTGTGGTCGTATTCAGATTTCTTAACCGCGCTTAATTTTTTAATGATCTCCACATCTCTTATCAGAATTCTAAGAAATTTTGCACAACATGGGTTCAAAATAAAATTGAAAAATTACAGACATAAATTGAATCAATTGTCGATATTTGTCGGTTATTTCCCCTTACCAAAACATAGGTGGCGCACTGCCTGTTAACGTTCAATCATACTTCCGGTTTCCTTCATACTACAAACAAAAAACACAAAAGAAACCAACATTTAACATCTGAACAGCTGAAATGCCGTCCTGTTGTTGTGTGCCGGGGTGCTCAACACGCGGGTGACTCAGCTTCCCTAAAGATGCGACATTAAAAAAGTAGCTTTAAGAGACACCAGCTATGGGCCTCACATCCAAGAACCGTAGTGTGTCACAAACACTTTAGGGACGAGGATTTCATTTCAGAGACCAAATACAGTGGGTTGAATTTACGTCTGGGTTTTTTTTTTAAAGAATTTTTGTTCGTCGTTGTTGTTTCTTAATTCATGAATACGCAATACTGTCGTTGTACCACCCGAATATCCGTAATGCAAATCATAATCATGATAATGGTCAGAAAAAGCTTTATTAACACAAATAACCTAAAGCTATGTGTTAGTTATCGTTGTATAGATCACACAGAGATAAGAAAAATAGATTTTCATATAAATCTTGACGACAGTATTTCAAAATGTTGTTATTGTTTATCTTTCAAACTTGTTTCATGTTACATTCTGTTTAATTTAAACTTCAGGGAACAACCTCCCATATTTACTGAAATTTGGCAGCAATCGGGATATGACATGGAAATAGCCAATTTCTTTTTCTCTTAATTAAGAGTTGGCATTATCATGTCTATTTTGATATGTCATATAAAACTACTGGAACTCTGAAGACTAGAGACTACAAATACAGAAAAAAAAACCAGAATGCTGGGCCCTGATATCAGCATTTTCAACAACTTATCAGATCAAGAAATGAAGGCTGTCCAAAAAGGAAGACAAAGACATATCTCACAGAATATATATTTTGTTTTTTCATTCATATATAAAGAGAAATTTTATTACTACAATAATCAAACTTTGATTCTCATTCTATGTCTAAGAAATGACCTAGTACGAGGGCCGTTCAAAAATTACGCGGACTGTGCTATTATTTACTCTTACAGACATCATATATAAAATTTCACAAAAATATGTATCTTAAAGATTCCAATAAATTTTTGGCAAAATTTCTGTATTTTAAAACAATTCTACTAAAATTATCGGTATGTTGATATCGTTGATGCAGAGGTACGGCGCACGACAAAAAAATTGAAGCAAAAGCATGCGGATTCAAAAATTTAAATCATTTATTTTCTAAAATTTGCGATATTTTTCAACAATTTTCTCAAATGTACCTTTAAATTGTTCTACTATTATGTATTTAGATTTCGGACGTAATATTTGAAGTACTAACAGAAATATAGCGATTTTTCTCTGATGCGATTCCCGTGAAAACGACTGTGAAGATGACGTCTCCTGAACTGACGGCGCACCACACTTTTGGTAAAATATGTGTAATGCTCGATATATCGGCAACATGGATCCAAAATATGCATAATAAAACAGGTAGTAAACTAGGCTACTCGTGACATTCGTGAACAGCTGAGATGCCGTCCTGTTGTTGTGTGCCGGAGTGCTCAACACGCGGGGGACTCAGCTTCCCTAAAGATGCGACATTAAAAAAGTAGCTTTAAGAGACACCAGCTATGGGCCTCACATCCAAGAAGCGTAGTGTGTCACAAACACTTTACGGACGAGGATTTCATTTCAGAGACCAAATACAGTGGGTTGAAATTACGTCTGGTTTTTTTTTTAAAGAATTTTTGTTCGTCGTTGTTGTTTCTTAATTCATGAATACGCAATACTGTCGTTGTACGACCCGAATTTCCGTAATGCAAATCATAATCATGATAATGGTCAGAAAAAGCTTTATTAACAAAAATAATCTAAAGCTATGTGTTAGTTATCGTTGAATAGATCACACAGAGATAATAAAAATAGATTTTCATATAAATATTGACGACAGTATTTCAAAATGTTGTTATTGCTTATCTTTCGAACTTGTTTCATGTTACATTCTGTTTAATTTAAACTTCAGGGAACAACCTCCAATATTTACTGAAATTTGGCAGCAATCGGGATATGACATGGAAATAGCCAATTTCTTTTTCTCTTAATTAAAAGTTGGCATTATCATGTCTATTTTGATATGTCATATAAAACTACTGGAACTCTGAAGACTAGAGACTACAAATACAGACTACAAAAAACAGAATGCTGGGCCCTGATATCAGCATTTTCAACAACTTATCAGATCAAGAAATGAAGGCTGTCCAAAAAAGGAAGACAAAGACATATCTCACAGAATAAGATATTTTACTTTTTCATTCACATATAAAGAGAAATTTTATTACTACAATAATCAAATTTTGATTCTCATTCTATGTCTAAGAAATGACCAAGTACGAGGGCCGTTCAAAAATTACGCGGACTGTGCTATTATTTACTCTTACAGACGTCATATATATAATTTCACAAAAATATGTATCTTAAAGATTCCAATAAATTTTTGGCAAAATTTCTGCATTTTAAAACAATTCTACTAAAATTATCGGTATGTTGATATCGCTGATGCAGAGGTACGGCGCACGACAAAAAAATTGAAGCAAAAGCATGCGGATTAAAAAATTTAACTCATTGATTTTCTAAAATTTGCGGTATTTTTCAACAATTTTCTCAAATGTACCTTTAAATTGTTCTACTATTATGTATTTAGATTTCGGACGTAATATTTGAAGTACTAACAGAAATATAGCGATTTTTCTCTGATGCGATTCCCGTGAAAACGACTGTGAAAATGACGTCTCCTGAACTGACGGCGCACCACACTTTTGGTAAAATATGTGTAATGCTCGATATATCGGCAATATAGATCCAAAATATGCATAATAAAACAGGTAGTAAACTATGCTACTCGTGACATTCGCCCACAAATAGCAAATTGAAATTTTAGACAGTTAGACCTCTGTAAAAAGGCTATACGGGAGGACGGGAAGAAGATTATTATAGACGAAAAGTTAACTTTAGCCTGACTAGTTGACTGTAATGAACGTGATTGAGAGTCACCAATATCACACTATATCTCATAAGTAGTGTAACATTTTAACTTCATAAATGCGTATTGATGTAGTGACTGTGCAGGTGAAATGCTATTTCCCTGAAATAGGAAATGCCCTATGCTAATCATGAGAACATTATTATGTAGTTGGTTTCAATGAGAACATTATTATCAAATGGGTGCAATAAATTTCTAGTAAGACTGATCTAAAAATTCTACATAATTTTGCCAGATAAGTACAATTAGGGGGGGGGGATTTAAATTGATTTTCGCGCCAAAAGATTATAACACAAAAAAAGTCTAAAGTTATGATTATTTACTAGACTTTGGGCTGAAAATATTCAAATTCAAAGTGCATATGGTATTTGGATGCCTAGATATCAGAAATGCACAGTGATTATAAAAAAATTAAAACCTTAATTTATTATTTCTTTCTTAGAATTTCACATTATTTTCCTTTTTTTATTTTTCAGTGGTCAAATGAAATTAAAATTGTCAAAAGGTATGAATTCCTGTGGCTACAAAGAAGGAAACAAACGAGTTTTACCCAATCCAGATCAACGGCGTCTGTTGACCAAGGCAGCCAAAGGAAATTTCAACTACCATGACCTTATATTCAACACTCCTTTAAAAAGGAAAAGATCTACCTCAGAATTTGCAGGGTTGTTTGTTTTTTAAACTTCTATAGGCATTTTACAGTGCTTTGTGGTTTATTATTCATGAAGAGGGTGGTATCAGAGATCCGGTAACATTTGGAAAAATAAAAGTATCTTTATATCAATAATACTGTATAATGAGAGCATTCAATCAAAGCATTTTTATAAATCCTTTTTGATATGATTTTATAAAAAATATTACAAAGAAAACAATATTATTTGATCCCCCATGAAAACAGCTGTACATGAATTTACATTCTTAAAAATTTAGAATAAAAAAAAATCAACCGTTAAAATACTTTCAAATAGTAATTACTTTTGCTAAATGTCCATAAGGTATTGTACATACCGTGTTTTCAATTTCATAATTAAATATCATTGAACTTTTCATTGAATGTATGACAAAACATTTTCTTTTTTATGTTTGCCTTAAGTCAATTTATAAACAATTTGTCCTTATGCTTCAGAATAAAAAGAATACGGCGCACCAGCATTAAGAGCGCAGACGATCCGGAATACATATGCGAGTTCCAGGATTCAATCGAATGCAATGCAGCGTCTAAATTCAGAACCTTTGATGGAAGCTGCAATAATTTGGAAAACCCAATCTGGGGAAAGGCTGAAACCCCTTTAATTCGATTTTTGCCATCTGCCTATGAAGACGGTAAGTTTGATATAAAGCAGTTGCGTAAACGTCACTGACTGAATGGCTGTTAAAAAATTAACCATAAAATGAAGGAGGTTTTTTCTTTTATTTGAATTACAAAATAAGATTTTTTTGGTAAAAAAATTAATAGGTAGAGGTGCACCTCGAAGTAGGGCTAAATCTGGAAATCCATTGCCGAAGCCAAGGGAAATAAGACTAAAAGTCCATCAAAAGAGTTTTCCTAGGAATCGTCAAGAAAATATAAATCACTTTGGGATGTCGTTTGGACAGTTTCTCAGTCACGACATGTTAGAAAACATAAAATCAGAGGGCAAGTATATTGATGGGAATAATATGATAATAAAATGTACAACGATTATTTTATTTTCATAATATGTATCCAACTACTTTCTCAATAAATAGGGAACTCATAAATTCCCTTGCCTTGTTATGGGTTATTTGGAAAAAAATTCGATTGTGCTCAAAAGTTGTGCATTTTGTGGTTCTGATTGATTATGACTATGTGGATGTTGACGTTCATGTCTTCAACAATCCGTCTGAATTTCGACGGATACCAGTAGCGCCCCGTTTAGCAGACTAACTTTTGTATTCACATGAAGAGAGATTATTAATAAAAGTATACATGAAAAAAAGAATACACTTAAAATGGCTTCAAATCGACAATCAGATGTATCGGTGACATAATATTAATTGAAAAAAAATTACATTCATTCATATGTCGTATTTTTATACCCAACTTAACTTTTAATACTGTAATACTGTCAAATCACATATTTTCGTGGGGTCAAATGTTCGTGGTTGAAGGAAAAATGTTGGTTCGTGGGGATTTGATTTCGTGGATGAAGATTTTTTTAGTAGTTGTGCATATGAAAATTTAGTTTTCGTGGTGGACATGAATTAATGGGTCTCTCATACCTCGAAAAGAACGAAAATTAAACCACCACGAAAATTAGTGATTTCACAGTAAATCGATTTTTAAAAGTCAATGGTAATCTAACAAAAATTTTTTGATGAACGTGATCACATTTACTTTTCTACCTCTCACTTCATTTATATTATATAAGTACCATTGTAGGCTTTTCCTGCCGAAGGGGTTTTACAAGTTCATTCGATTCACAATAACATGATTTACGGACTAACATTTTTTTTAAACAGCAAGCTTTTGACATATAAGTTGATGAAACCAAAAAAAAAATAGATTTGTTAAAAGTCATCATTCACAAGTTCTACGATCGAATCAATGACATTTTCTACAAGTTCACCTTATCATTAAGTCGGATGCCAAATGAACTTTTTTAAACTTATATAAAAATCATGATTTTTTCCGCTTTCTGATTATGATTTCTTCCCATTTAGCTTATCAGGACCGGTAGCACGCGGCGGATGTTAATAGTTAACAGAATATTCTTATCCCTCCATTGCACCTGATTTCACCTCTGATTATTTAGAGAACATTGTTTGCTCCACTCCCCATTTGTATACTTCAATGGATTTTTGATGAGTTTTATCTCCATCTTTCATGTTCAGTGACTTGCATCCGTATTTTGTCAACTTCAATAATCAATCTTTCAAAAATATTTTTTTTTTTAATCTTATTCTTAAAATCAGAAATCATCCCTGCACAGAAGCGTTAATACAATTTTAATTTCATAATCACATATTTTCATTGAGGCATGAACTGTCGACTTGGAGATCGGAGCGAAGGGATGATGAAATAACAATATTATCAGTTTCATTTATAAGTCTTAATTTCGTAGGTTATATAGACGATACAATAACCTTGGCAGGTAATACAATCTATCATCAAGTCAAATACTGGCTAACGCCTTTCTTACTAGTTGTTAGGCCGTTCTTTTAACACTTAATTGTCGACCGATTTTTTTCGTTATTTCCCGATAATAAAAAGGAGCAGACTGCAATTGTGACCGGTCGGCAGGGATGCTCAGTTCTGCATGGCAACTGATCTCACGTGTTATGTTTTAATAGAGGTCCGTATTTGCTTTGTTCCTGACTTGGTTTGTTTAGTTGACTTTTAAAGATGAATATTGTTAAATCCTTTCGATCCTTTCAATGAGTAAGGACGGGATCGAAGGACCCCTTTCTGCGGGCTTAAAGACATGCCTTAAAAGACCGATAATGTATTTATACATATTACTGACTAAATGAAGAAGAATTCAATTCCCCCTCCCGTATAATTTCCTACGATCATCTCCTAGCTACATTTATTTACATGTACAAAGCAGACAAGCGAAAGGAATTTGGATATTTGAATTTCAAATGTTCAACATCATAACAGCACACTCGAGCTCAGAAAACAATCTTAACACTTGAATTAAACAGCAAGTCCTCAAAATAAATCTACGTGCTAAGAAAAAAAAAAAGACACTTTCCACGTCATGTCAGCTCAAGTATGTAGTGACTAGACGTTATATTCTATTGTGACGTCATATCTAAGTAATTTAGAGAAGTAATTACAATTTGAACAGTTTGATATTTTACAAGCAGCTTTATCCTAGCTGCATATATATATTGTTCTATCATTCCTGAAAAACTCAAGTTTTTTTTCCTAAGCCGTTTTTGAGAAAACTCGTGAACAACTAACCCCCTGAAATTTACTAAAATGCAAAAATCTCAGAACCGGAAGTGACGTCAACAAAACCCAGGAATAAATATCTAGTTTTTTCAATGTTCTATCAGTCCTGAAAATTTTGTGAAAATAGAGGGAGTCGTTTTCTAGAACTCGCGTGCACAAAATATGTAAGAAAAAATAATAATAAAAACTGTGGAAAAGAAACCTAAGAATAACAGAAAGGTCTTTCGTTGAAGAGGGAAGACCTAAATAAGAAACAGAGTAAAAACAATTTGTTCCGCAACTTCGATTGGGGAAAATAATTAGAAATCATTATTTATGTATCTTTTTCCCTTGTCTAAACTTAGAGGCAGTAGCTAGTTTTGTACTATATATATTTTTCTATTCATATATATATAAACGCCTCTTCCGTGTGTACACTTACATATATATGTTATATCCCGTTTCTCACGAACAATCCTTTCAAAGAATCATCATGTAATGTACATCTAGCATATTGGATATTAATTTTAAAAAATATATTAAAACCAGAAATTTTAATATTATATATAAAGAAATATGAATAACAGTACTGAACAGGTGATTTTTGAGCAAGTTGTTGGATATCGTTTGATACATGGCTATGTCAGTGGAACCATCTGCTTCATTGGTATCATTTTCAATATTCTGAACGGCTTTGTTTGGTCCAGAAGATCCATGAGAACATCCATCAACATTTTGCTGACGGCTTTGTCCTTCACGGATGGAATGACTTTGTTTTTCTATTTTGTGTATGCAATATACTTCTTTACAGTGACAGGACCCAGTGCAATGATTTATCATTCTAAAGGATGGATGTATATCATTGTCATATGCTTTCACGAGTTTATAGCATTCTGCACTGTTTCAAATGGACTAACTATATCAGTGGCAGTCTTCCGCTATGTAAAAATTTGTCACCCAAAAGCTGCAGAGAGGTATTGCAATAAAAAAAGAGCTAAACTGGTAATTATACTGGTATTTATTTTGTCTTCACTAGCTATGGTACTGTATTACCTGTATTACGAGTTGTATGACTTGTCTGAGGACAATTTGAACCTGACAGGGTACTGGAATAGAAAAACAACATTTGCTAGAAACCATGTTGACTTTCAGAGAACAATACTTTGGCTGTATGGAGTAGTTTATAAAGTAATGCCCACATTAGCAATGATATCCCTTAGTGCTTTACTGATCCGAGAGGTTTGTGCAGCAAAGAAACGTAGACAGCATTTAGCGAGCCCAAGTGGATTTCAACGGACCAAAATGAAAATCGGATACAGAAGAACGACAATTATGCTCGTGGTCATTGTTTTGATTTAATTTTTAATGGAGTTACCGGTCGGGATAATGGCAATTTTTTCTGCAATTGAGGATGGGGAAAACCATTACTTTTATTTTCTCTTATATTCCCATGCAGGTGACATTATAGATATGACAGGCCTACTCAATGCTACTTTGAATTTTGCCGTGTATTTTTGCATAAACAAACAGTTTCGTACAGTGTTAAAAGAAGCGTTTTTTCGAAAGAGAGAAGAAAGATCTGGTATTCGATATATTGATAGTGAGCGTACATGTAACACGTCATCACACGACGTGACAATTAACAGCGAGTTTTCTACTTCACCAATTTAAAACTAAACGTGTATCAAACAATAATTCCCGAAGAGAGAAACCAGCACATTTTTGAGATTGTTCTGAACTTTCAGCATTCTATTACATGCATGGAAATTTTATGCTTTTGAAGAGAGGTTTTTTCTTACACATCACTATTTCAAAAAAAACATATTTAAGCTGAATTTTTTTTTTCTTTTTTCTAAGTAAAAACATACCAAATATTACTCATAATTTATTTTATCAGAGATTGATTATCGAGACCACTGAGTAGTCATCGATCAAAGCTAATTAATGATGGAAACATTAGCTTCTATTTTCATTACCTATCCTTTTAGAGCTGTTTTATCATATTTGGTATAACACATTTAAATCTAGTTTTGAAAACCTCACGATCTGAATAATTTTAACTTCTAAAGGACCATTTAAGAATGGGTTAGAATGGGTTAATCTATTAAATACATAATTTAAAATCTTAACTACGGTATTATTATTATTTTGATAAATTATAAAATTGTGGCTCTTTTTTATTTTGTTTTACCCACCTTTTTTGATGGCAGCCAATCGTTTAGAGCATTTATATATGTTTATGAAGCTTATGATGTTTATAAAGGGGTCAACTTGAAATACATGTATTTTGTACCTTGTGAAAGATAAAAGGGTTTGAATTTTTATTTTAGTTTTGGTGATCCCCCTTTTTCCTATATATAAAAGCCATTATGGTGCTGAGAATCAGATTGCCTAAGATGTGCTCTGTATTTTAGTTCCCTTTTTCTGACCCCCATTTTGTTAACTGTGTTTACTTCTTCCGTAATTTACTAATTATGAATAAATGAAATATTTCACTTCTACATGATATAGTATTTGTTTTTGTCAGCTTTTAACAAAAACAAAATAAGAAAAACAAAAAACAGGAGAACTAAGGAATATTAAAGTGTTTATAAGATACCTTTTGCCAACAAATGTATTTCTTTTCTTACATCCACATATAACATGATCATATTCTGACTTAGAAAAGGTGCTCCATTGTGTTTTCTACTATGAATGTAATAGGTATGTCACCAAATATTCCTTCATATTCGCCTCATATGTTAAAGTTTATGTTGTGATAATATAGTATTGCTCTCTCTATTTACTACATGTGTTGAATTTTCTTCATTGAAAATCATCTTCGATAAAAATAAGCACCGCTTTCGACCTCATATCATTTTTATTTGAACCTTAAGCTATAGCACTTGAGCATATTAAAGTTTTGATATTCCATTCTAATAACTGTCGAAGTAAAGCATATAATCATACATACGAACTTGTGAATAAATGTGTTGCAACCACGATCTATGAGATCAACTGTAGAGATGCTATAAATTTAAATCACAAAAATAGAAAATATTTCCTTTTTTGGACTAGATAAAGAAATTATCAACAAGTCAGGGTACATGTAATTTTATCTAAAAAAAATTAATTTTTTTTCTTCCTGATCTCTTCCTGTAATTTTTATACTATTCTTAGCTTCCATAAAAATAAATATGGCTTTGCATTAATTATTCTTTTCTAATTTTTGTACATGCTTATTGTTTTAAAACTTATGTTTGATAGTCATTTCCCCATTAACAATCAAACAGTATGCTTCCATTTGTACACGTATTTAATTAGAACGTAGTCTTTTTCTTATATTCACAAAATTATGTGGCTAATTCTATTACTTAGAGAGGAAAAAATAAAAAGCGCTTCCCGTGGATATTTTATATCTTTTTGGTAAAATTATTTGTTTTCAGTTAGAATCATTTTCATACTTATTTATCCACATTTATAAGCTTTAAAACCGTTTGATGGAGTAAAAAAAAATATACATTTTGACACTTGTCATTACTTGCAATTGGATTTTTATTTAATATTCATATAAATGCATATGTATTTTTATGTTCTTTACATTTTAGTTGACCATTAAGTATATTTACAGACAAAGTCTCTTGAGCGCATAGTGTTTGAAAATTCAGATTCTTTTGTATTTCGGTCAATGGAATACACACATGCTGCTTTGTCAAAAAAAAGGCCTAGGGGCCTTAACGTTCGCTTGAGTATACTACAACACTGTAGAGGATCAAATGAAGTATAAATCAAAATTAGCTGATGGATGAAGCAACGTTGCCCAAGAATTTAACAAATCTGGTAAAATACCATCGCTCATTATAACGAGATAGACCCCATTGCTTATTGCAAAGAGCTAGAGTTGTTGGCTCATCCTTGTATGGTTTTTCGAAGTCTTACAAGTACAATCGACACTTGCCTATTGTTTATGGTATTCAATCATTACAGATATGGTTTTGCCACTTGTCTGGTCTTAAATTCAGTATACACTGATTTTGGTATACCCCGTGACTATCTAAATAGTCACTAATTACAATGTGTCACCCTGGCTTTCTGTGATACTTCTATGTATCCAGTCTCTTGTCAATTAGTCACTTCTCTTGTTAAGACTGACTTTTTCTAAATATATAAATCATCTTTACTCAATCTTTTAAATTGCTCTACAGACAAGAATCTGACGTTCATGATTTGTTCTCTTAAATCAAATAATCATTTTATATTTTGTTTCTATATTGATTATATTATATTATATACTAATTTAATAATACAATAATACAATAAATTAAAGTACCGAAAATTTTTCTGTAGGTTGAACCAGTAGTTTGTTAGATGAAGTTAAATTTCGCGCACTATTTGAGGGACTTTGCGATTCATTTTGCCGTGATCGAATTCAACACAGTGGTAATACGCGTGTTGTTTTTGGAAGGTACAGCATAATATAAAAGCTTTAGAAATCCATGTATTTATATAATAACTTGTTTTAATAATATTTAAACTTATAACTTTGATTTTATAAGAGTAAACAAAATCTTTTTATTAAAAATATTTAACTACGCAAAATAGACAAAATGAAACCAATTCATGAATAAATAGAAATTCTAGCGTGATAATTGTGTATTTCGTTGTCATGGCAACGGACATAATATTTTTCTAATCATTTTTGAAACTACACAATACACAATGCTTTTAAAATATCTATTAATTGGTTTATACAAAGATAACAAGAAATTAAAAAAAAGTGACTTTAACTTTTGATATTGATTTCTCTAAAATCGTTTAACATTTTTACCATGAAAAAAGTTATACATTAACATTGATATTATTGCATTCAGTATTGTTTGGTTTTATTAATATTGTTTGTATTTTTTTAACTCATGAAGGAGAACATAAGATTTTAAAGCATTAAAATATTTATACTAAATATCAATTAGTCCCGTCCAACTGCAAAATCCCCTGAACGATGAGCCATTAAATTCACAATTTTGGAAGAGAACTCAATCTCATTGTAACTATGTATTGAGTTTGTTTAAATAATTCCAAGGAGCAGAGGTGCAGGGGCATGAGTTTTAACAGTTTTGAAAGAGGCACTCTTAGTATTCAAAACTATGTACTTAGTTTATCAGTTTAATACCAAGGAGCATAAGAGAAGATTTTCAAAGAATTCATGCATTTTCACTATAGAATAGGATGGAATATATTTATTATTCCAGATCAGGGCAATTGTGGGCATATTAATATATTATATACATGCTTATAAACAGAGCATATAATAGTTATTAACAAAGTGTGATGTAATAGTAGTATTCAGCATATTCTTACATGTTGCATATGTATATACTTAATCAATTTACGCATGGTTCATAAGTTGAGATAATTGCTAACATGTGAAATTTAAATACATATTGTGAAATATAAATAAGTACCACCGTATTAGGGCCCCAAGCGAACATTAGAACCCCAGTGCAAGGAACCACAATAATCCACGATTTTGTCGTCTTTATTATACAGGTCTGGACGATTTCTAAATAAGGAAGTCAAGAACGATAACCGTGAATTGCTATTAATACACAGAATAAACAAGGCACTAATCCTTCTGACCAATCAGATAACAGCATTTAGACAAACCCATGAAAGAATAAATAAAACACGTGGTTTTTAAGTTTTTTGCTCAAAAGATTTTTTTAAAACAAACTTTTTGTAAACTTTATGCGCATTGTGGAATAATATATTATTTATGACAATTCTACCGTGAACAAACACGACTTGAAAGCTTGGAATACGTTTTAAGTGGGATAAAAAAAATCTGTCTCTAGGAGTTAGCAATCTCAAAAGTTTACCTACGTTGAAAAATTGATATAAATACGGTAAATTTTCAGTTTTTAGAGCCTGACATAAAAATCTTATCGAAAAGATAACAGTCTTTATTATTTTTGAGTGTTTATTACAGAATACTAGTAGTCCATGCAGTTTCTGATATGCGAGGTAAGATATTGGGATAAAACGCATTCATGTATAATTACAGGATTCTCTTTTCTCCACGTTAAACGCCTTTCCTTATGCCCATTTAAAGTCTGCATAGCTAAGTATTCGGCGCTCATGAAACCCGTGATAATGCAAAACTATATGTGTATACTCCATACGATAAACACTTGTGTGAGTTGATCTATACACATGGAATTTAAGCATTATCGATGAAAATCGGACGGCTAAGCAAAATTATATTTACCATCATATAATATATTCTGGTAAATGTTATAATTGAACTTGATAAAAACTTGCTGGTGCGATCTATACCTCTGTAAACGATTACATTCTATCGTGCATTATTTTTTTTTCTTTACCGAGATAAAAATGTCAAGGTTGTTCACGGTAAAAATGTGGGGAATACCTTATTCTTCAAAAGTTTTCATCTTACTTCTACAGATTTTTTGTTAAAAAAATCTTTTTGAGGAAAAAAACAAAAGCACGTGTTATCTTTTTGTTCTTTTAAAATATGTTTTGGGGTGTGTAAAAATGCTGTTGTCTGATTGGACAGAAAAATAATTACGTGTACTTGATGTACATTTATAGCAACTTTCGGTTATCGTTCTTGACTTCCATATTTAGAAATCGTCCAGACCTGTTATAGCTATGTACTTTATTCACAGGTAAGTACTCAGGAGCAGAAGAGACGATTTTAAATTCAAAGAATGCATTTTTACTATAATATCAATTAAGATTAGCCCTAACACCAGAACCCTCTGGTTCCAGGCCATTATAAATTCACAATTTTTGAAGTGACACCCTTTTATAGCATAACTTTACATTTATTTTGTTTTTTTAATACCTAGGAACAGAAAAGAATATTTTCAAAGAAATATTGCAATTTTACCATAAAATCTATATAGCACCACCTAAGGACTAGAACCATTGACCCTTGGACCATGGATTTCATAATATTGGTAGAGGACTCAAATGCTTCTTACAATCATGCCAACAGTTTGACTTCTTGCTGTCCTAGAGTTAACATAACAATTTTTTCCCACTTCACCCATAGATGCGATATACCACATTTTGTTTACAGAGAAGAAGCTTAAAATGTTCAAAAGTTTACGACCGACGAACAGCGAATGACGGCGGACAAAAACAGATATCCAAATGTCAATTAAAGAATTTGTGAATTCCATTTTTTCTTTGTCTAGCTATTTCTAGCTTATTTTCTATTTTCAAAAGCAAAATCTTTCTTAATTGCTGTATTAAAAGCATTATATACATGTATTTACTTACATGATAAATTCTCTAAAACTATATATAAAAAGAGTGAAACAGAAATAACATTTTTCCACCGAACTAATTCATCCCTATTAGATTTCCGATTTTATGAGTCCAGTAAATGTTTACATTTAGAGTTCCAGTGTCTCGTATATTGTGTTCAGAGAAGAGTTTATTGTCAATGTGTCAAACCCTTCTATTAGCATGATTAGATATATGAATACAAATTTCCCTCCGTTTGATATATTCAGCGATGTGGTTTTTTCGACAGGTATTACAAAGACAGGGGAAAACAATGTCATTTTGCAAAATTGTAATTACTTTTCCAGCGGTCTGACCATAATATATAATATTTTAGAATCAGGTATCAATTCATTGATATTTTGCATCAGAACGAATTAATTTAAGTTATGTAGTGCTAAAGAACACAGTATGTATTTGTTTCATGTCGTGTAGGGAAAACAACTCCAAATCATCACCATACAAAAGAACAGAAACACGATATGCATGCTATTTTAATGACGTAAAATTACATATTACATGATCTATGTGTCAGTTTTGTGGAATTGAGTCTTCTTCTTTCCATAAAGTGAAATCTATGTCGGCACCAATAGTTGAGCAATCCACCACAGGGGCTCTGGAAGGAAAAGTTTCACATATTAGTTTTATTGCATCGTTCAATTATATTTACCTAATTTAACACTATTTTGTTAGCATTTTATTTATCTAAAATGTAAATTAAAAATCTAAACTAAAAAAATCTGAAAAAAAAATTGATAAAAGAAGGTCGTTTGGCTATTATTTATAAATGAAAACTAAAATATTTTTTCAAAATCATAAATATCATGTACGTACTGACGTCGACATTCTTACACAAGTAAGAGATGTTTTTGATGACCTTTTTTAAATTTTAAAGGTTAATGCAATAAGAATAATAATATATATTATATATATAATATAATATAAGCAAAAGTATATTGAAAATTTTATTTAGGAAATTTTTATCAAGCAATTGTCATTCATGTACATGTATACTGTCAACTAAGATTTCTGAATTCTCAATCAAACACTCAATAAAATTTCTATTAATGAGTCCCTCGGTGGGCCATTATTAAAATGAATTATTGAAATGCTGTAATACACAAACAAGATACGTACCCATGTTGAAAAACTTCTTCTTGAACTTTTCCTATGTTTGAATTTCTACAGATGACTTGAGCAAGTGTAACATTTTTTATGTGATTAAGTTGTTCAAGTGTAAACTTCGTGTATTCCTCGTCATTTTCATAAAAGAAGCGGTCTCCGAACTTTAGAGCCTTGAACTGAAGACCAATAATACAAGCAAATGTTGGCCCGACTACAGCTCCAGGAAGCGGCTCTTCAGACACCCCTCCGGTAAATAAGTCAATGTCCTCTACATGTCTGCAGAACATAAAATAAAAATAAATCTTAGACTAGTAAATCAAACAAAGTGTGTGTAGTTAATGCTTAGTGAAGTTTAGTGGATACTGTAAAGAAAATGGTTAGCCTCTAATATACTTACATGCATGTCACAGAAATTAGATTTTACGGGCAGTAATTAAAGAAAAAGATGTGAAATTCAAGGAAATGAGTTCGTGAAAGTGGTAAGAAAACGACCGGTAACAAAATGCAACTTACATTACTAATTTTCTGAATATTGATACTACTAATCATAATTACACAGACATGCATGTTTTACATTTCATAGATCATTGCAGTTTTGTTTGTATGTCACATAGACTAAAATGTTGGAGTATTCAATTTTAAGGGAAGGAGTTATTAAGATATTTTTCCTTTGAACAAAAGTTTTAATTTTTTTTTTTGTAAAATTCGGAGTTTTTATGAAATATGCAAGAATATACATATAAGAATAAGAATACATTCTTAAATACAATATATGTCTTTTTAACTAATACCTGCATTTGCTTCTCATATGCTTTTCTCATTCATAATGATAGCTCTTGTTTCAGAACATTTAGAAAACTTAATTCCTATATCTCATATGAAATAATTTATTAAATTTAAAGTTTCAATACTTAATTGGACATATATCTATCTTATTTTAATCTATGTTTTTTTTTTAACATCTAAGGAATACAAAAGAGCTCGAGAATGGTATTTTCATCTTTTGGTTCAATAAATCTTACAAATCATTTCCCTTAAAGGGACTTTGAAACTCTCCGCCCAGGAGGAGCACGTTACAGTTAATTTACATGTATCTATCTGAAAAAATGTACTTACTTATTTAAGTCAAAAACAATTATAATTAAAGGTTTCTCTGGTCAGCAATTTAATCGTGTGATTTTTTTTAATTTTTATTCCTTTTTAATGATATTCAAGATATTCTCATTGTCGAAAAGTGTAATGTTTTTTACACTTTATTTTTTTTCTTTTAAGAGAATGAACATTTGATTTGTTTATTTAAACAACACAAGAAGGAAGAATTCTGTCATACTCATAGACACTCTTTAGACGATAAATCACTTCTTTCGTGTGATCAGTGAGGCCACAGAAACTATTTGATGTGGGTAGCTTGCACATTCTCCTGTACTCCATGTAACCAGGAACGCCGTGGTCACGCCCTCTGTTGATATTGGTTGAGATGAGGTCATTTCCGGATCCTGGATGACCATGCTCTTCAAACAAATGATTGCTTACTTCTTCGGTTTTGAATCTATATCGTAATTATAAATACAATTTTAAAATTTTTTGTGTACTTAAAACTTTTTTATGTGTAGAAAAAGGTAAAAAGAAAGAGAGAGAGAGAAAAAAAACTCCTATTCATAATTATTAGACAAACCTGTCAACACTCTGTGAATGCTCATCATACAATCCTCTTACTATACTTTCAAACCCTTCTATTCCATAAATATCGTCTGGATTAAAAAGCGAATTTCTTAGAAGAACCCTTCTATTACTTCCATCTAATTTTCTGAAGCCGAAATTGTCGTTTATCATGCTATGTCCATATCTGAACGCAGCTACCATAAAGCCTGCTCTTAACATCAGCTTCACTTTTGGGTCATAGCCTTTGAAGTACTTTCCAGATGGCTTAGGATTGAGATCGAAGCGATCCATAATTTCAGTTCCAAGGACAGTGGGTAAGTATTCGTTGTAAGTGATGTGCTGAAACTGGGCAATAACAATTCGTCTTGCCTCTTGAAATAGTCTTTCATCATCCCAGTCGGTTAGGCCCTCTAGTATTCTGGCTATTCGGTTATGTTCCCTAAGCCATAAAGTATGCTGCATGATCAAAGGAGCGTTTTGGTTAACACGGCCATCACCTTCAAATAAAATGATGAATACAAATACAACGCTATATTGAATTATAAAATGTTTTTATAAACATTAATGTATTGATTAGGAAATAGTTTCAAATTTTGATTTAATGAATTATTTTTTAGAAATTGATCAACTGTGTCATACAAAGTCATTGATATAAATACATATATTGATATATTTTCGAATCAAAAAGAAAATTCAAAGTATACACACTTCTAAGATTAATCTAAGATAAGTCAAATTAAAAGAGTTATTCGGAAACTATTGAGACATTCCTTTCACTCCATAAAGGACAGAGATAAATTCAGGAAAATTCGTCAACAGTTTATACTGAACGACTAAAATAATTACACAAAATTTCTATAATTGATAGGATAATTAGATAAGTTCTATTGGCATTATAAAAATGCATTTGTCCATCGATCTGGAGCAGCACTGCAACACTGTACGTCAGTATCACGTCACGTCATCCGGAGATATTTTCATACCGGGATCGGGAAGTGTTTACTATCTTTTCTTTGTCTTCATATATATCATACAAAATTCATTTTGTCGTCGTAATCAGATTTCTTGATTGCGCTTTATTTTTTAATGATCTTTATATTTCTTATCAGAATTCTAACAAACTTGCACATGAAGTCAAAAAAAAAATTTGAAAAATTATAGACATAAATTGAATCATTTCCCTATTATTATGGGTCCACTAGGGGAGTTTAACATCGTTTTAATATATTTCTAATCATGCACCCGGTTACCCTACCATTGACACATTTATATATCATTGAAAAAAAAATAATATTTTTAAACTGTATCTTGCTTTTATTAATTCTCAATGTTTGTCAAACTTACAAATGTAAATTTTCACCGAACGACGTTCATTAGAAAGAAAATTATACACACTGTCTCAATAATTTCCGAACAGCCCTCGTAAATTTTGATTTTACTGTGTTGAGGTAAATACAAAATTGTCTTGTTACTACATTTAAATGTCATTATATCAAAATGCTATGCCAAGTTAAGCTTATGAGGCAGTTATATTTACATTTTCCGATGTCTTTCCTGATATTATAATGATAATGAAATTGAAATTCAATTTTCAGTGACATGCAGTTGGTCACATGATCCGATTTTCTTGTATTTGGAAAGCAAACTGCATGAGTCTTTTCGAAAGTGCATTGGCGCAGTGGTTAGAGCGTTGCTCTAGAGTCACAAAGTAAGGAGTCGATCCTTACGTCGCGGGTTCGAATCCAACTGTAGGACGTAATGACCGGTCCTTCGGATGAGACCGTATAAACCGAGGTCCCGTTTCGCAGTAGGTGCTGGCACTCCCTGCACAATGGCCATGAGTGCCAAGTAAAGGACACAATTTTTGCAGTTCTCCACCGGCAAGTGGTGGCGTCTCCAAATGGGTGAAAAATTCTCGAGAGGGACGTTAAACAATATACAATCAATCAATCGAAAGTGCAGATTGTGGCGTCACATGACGTCGTAGATATGTTATGTTGCATTTCCATAACTAATTTTAAATAGTGCCTATTTTTCCATGTCAAACAAATAAAAAATAAATATAAGAAATATATGAAATAAAATATTATTTTAAGATTGTCATTGGGAATGACATGAAGTCGATACGTGATCAAATATACTATAACGCGCTTCGGGCGTTATAGAATTTGATCACGTGACTGACTTCACGTTATATCCCAATGATACTTTTCAATGATATTTTATTCCTTAAAAGACCGAAAATGTAATTGATACATATTACTAACTAAATGAAGAAGGAATCAATCCCCCTTACCCCGACACCCAGACACTCACCCCTATAATCTCCTAGGATCCTCTCCTAACTAAATTTATTTATCTATTCCACCTAGATCAATATCAGTGTTAGAAATTGATTAAAAATTGCATACCAGAATGGAAACACTGAAATTTCTTAGGTTCACAATCTTCTGCATCCTCTTGATTTGCAGCAGGCATCAGTTCCAGGCCATCGTTAGGATGACTTTGTACTCTTAGTAAGCCTGCAACAACCCGTTTTTTATATCCAATGCAACGTTTAACTTTGACACGTAATTTACAATTAACATCCACACTTTCAAACATTGAACATTTGCCATTCGCAGGCATTTAACAAGATTGCCCTGTGTGCTGGGCTAAGTGCATAATAGTTATTAAGAGTATATAATTTTGTTTAAATTATTTAATTTGATTATTCAAAACTATCCCTTTGAAACAGCTAAAAAAGCAAACAGCTAAATATAATACCAATTACCAGAAACGTTAGCTCTCAGTTCAGGGTATTCTCGTGGACTGGAACCGTAGGTTGAGGAAACGTCAATGGGCATTGTGTATTCTGTGACTTGTTGCCGAGTTTCTGAGTTGACAAAAAAAGGTTTAAAAAGTATTAAATGGCTATTATTTCTTAATGGTAATACTTATCTAATTGGTATTTTTGTTACTCATTTTGTATTTGGTTGGAAGAAAAAAACAATTTTTTATCAAAATTAACATCGTAAATATTTTTAATGTGGTAGCGAGGACATTCATGTTATGGTATATTTCTGATATTTAAATAGTTTTCTTTCTTTAATTATTAATTCAAATCAAAAACATAACAAAAAAGTCAACATTTTTGAGAATCAATCAAGAAAGAACTGAATGTTTTTTATTGAATATTATTCCTAGCAGACAGATTACAAGACTTTTTCAAATTCACAGAATAATTACCAAAATTACAATGCAGGTCTGGACTTGGCTGAGACCTAGCAAAGTTTAGGCAAGTTACTCCAAACTGTCCATAAAATGGATCATTACGACTGACTTTGATTGGCATGATACAGTTGGGGTCATTTTTGTGTATTCCACAGCACTCCAGATCGTCGCCATCGGGAGCTGTAATTGGAAAATCTCGTTATGGGAAAAAAACTGTTCTTCAGAGTATAATAGACTTTTTTATTTTGAATATAACTTGATGTAATAAGAATATCAATAATATTGTGTAAAAATTGCATAGTCATTAAATATGATAAATTAAATGCACACCTTTCTGACGCATTTCAAAAGTTCTTAAAACATTGTATATAAAAAAATTAATAAACTGTAGAAAAAACAAGTGAAAACAATTTGCTCACATAAGCATTTTGGTCAGGGAAAAGCTAAATTCAAATCAGTACTGAAAAGTCTAAATCTAAAATTGGTCTTTGGGATTTGTTGGAAGGTTCGAATAAACCTTAATGTACACTGAAGATGCATCCGTATTTCTTTGACTAATAGATAAACTAGATTTATTACAAAGACCCTTGTGTTGATCTTTTATTATGACCTGCCCTAGTCCCGAGGACAGCATTAAACACATATTAATCTACAATACCAGACGGTGTTCCTTTATTAAAATGTCTTAGCATGGCTTTTCCCTTCTTGGGTTTTAAGTTTTAAAAAGATTTTTTCTTTGAATTTCTTTGTAAAGCTTTGATTGCACATCTTGCACACCTGGGATCACAAATTGAACAAACTTAAATTCACACCACATAAATACTTGTTTCTCGAGAATAACATTCAAATATATTGTTTATTATTCTTTCATTAGTTTGCGTATGATATACAATGTATGCCTACTGAGACTCCACAATACTCCCTCGGTTTTTTTATTGTACAAACTTGATTCTACACTAAATGATGATTCTTTTACTCATAATTTTCATATTTTCAAGCCTAAGAGTTGTTAAAAAAGATTTTTTTTAAATGTCAGTCAATTTTCACAGATATGTTACACCTCCACCACCCCCTTATGAAAATTTGTGTTCTTTCATTTGAGCATCGAATCCACTATGTCATAGGATTCATTGCTGTTAAAATCGCCCCAGTATTTCTTGAAAAGTCGAAAAATTATGCAAAATGTACCGAACGTCTGAGGGACAGACGGACAAAATATGATCACAAATGCTCACTTCAACCTTTGGTTCAGTTCCCTACAAAGAAGAAGAATTAACTCTTTTTTAGTTAAAAGATTCAATATGTCTGAAAGTGCTATTTTTTACTTAAGACTTTTCCCCTGCAAAATAAACAGCAATAGAAAAGACATCAATATACTTGCCCTCTGATTTTATGTTTTCTAACATGTCGTGACTGAGAAACTGTCCAAACGACATCCCAAAGTGATTTATATTTTCTTGACGATTCCTAGGAAAACTCTTTTGATGGACTTTTAGTCTTATTTCCCTTGGCTTCGGCAATGGATTTCCAGATTTAGCCCTACTTCGAGGTGCACCTCTACCTATTAATTTTTTTACCAAAAAAATCTTATTTTGTAATTCAAATAAAAGAAAAAACCTCCTTCATTTTATGGTTAATTTTTTAACAGCCATTCAGTCAGTGACGTTTACGCAACTGCTTTATATCAAACTTACCGTCTTCATAGGCAGATGGCAAAAATCGAATTAAAGGGGTTTCAGCCTTTCCCCAGATTGGGTTTTCCAAATTATTGCAGCTTCCATCAAAGGTTCTGAATTTAGACGCTGCATTGCATTCGATTGAATCCTGGAACTCGCATATGTATTCCGGATCGTCTGCGCTCTTAATGCTGGTGCGCCGTATTCTTTTTATTCTGAAGCATAAGGACAAATTGTTTATAAATTGACTTAAGGCAAACATAAAAAAGAAAATGTTTTGTCATACATTCAATGAAAAGTTCAATGATATTTAATTATGAAATTGAAAACACGGTATGTACAATACCTTATGGACATTTAGCAAAAGTAATTACTATTTGAAAGTATTTTAAAGGTTGATTTTTTTTTATTCTAAATTTTTAAGAATGTAAATTCATGTACAGCTGTTTTCATGGGGGATCAAATAATATTGTTTTCTTTGTAATATTTTTTATAAAATCATATCAAAAAGGATTTATAAAAATGCTTTGATTGAATGCTCTCATTATACAGTATTATTGATATAAAGATACTTTTATTTTTCCAAATGTTACCGGATCTCTGATACCACCCTCTTCATGAATAATAAACCACAAAGCACTGTAAAATGCCTATAGAAGTTTAAAAAACAAACAACCCTGCAAATTCTGAGGTAGATCTTTTCCTTTTTAAAGGAGTGTTGAATATAAGGTCATGGTAGTTGAAATTTCCTTTGGCTGCCTTGGTCAACAGACGCCGTTGATCTGGATTGGGTAAAACTCGTTTGTTTCCTTCTTTGTAGCCACAGGAATTCATACCTTTTGACAATTTTAATTTCATTTGACCACTGAAAAATAAAAAAAGGAAAATAATGTGAAATTCTAAGAAAGAAATAATAAATTAAGGTTTTAATTTTTTTATAATCACTGTGCATTTCTGATATCTAGGCATCCAAATACCATATGCACTTTGAATTTGAATATTTTCAGCCCAAAGTCTAGTAAATAATCATAACTTTAGACTTTTTTTGTGTTATAATCTTTTGGCGCGAAAATCAATTTAAACCCCCCCCCCCTAATTGTACTTATCTGGCAAAATTATGTAGAATTTTTAGATCAGTCTTACTAAAAATTTATTGCACCCATTTGATAATAATGTTCTCATTGAAACCAACTACATAATAATGTTCTCATGATTAGCATAGGGCATTTCCTATTTCAGGGAAATAGCATTTCACCTGCACAGTCACTACATCAATACGCATTTATGAAGTTAAAATGTTAATCATCTTCAAAAATAAAAATATCTTTAATTTGATCCTTCTTCTTTCAAAACATTATCGCTTAAACAAAAGCTTGTTTTCTATATATGATTAATAAACTGCTTAAATAAATCTTACCTTATTTTTAAATGATTACACTTAGAATGGTGCTTTTTGTCTTGTGATCTTGATGTATATTCATTCTCATTGTTATATTTCGCATTTCCTACTCTTCCTTTACCGTCTTTTCCATAAGCATCTATGACACTGGCACCAATGAGGAATGCAGCGATTAACAGCCAAGTGGACTAAAATTAAAGATTTCCAGCAACGCAATCAAAAGCAAGTTAATTAAACTTCGAATTAGATGCAATCTTACATCCTGTTATAGAAAATATATGGGATTAAAAATCTAGCGAAGCAATAGAAACTAACTAATTTTAACGAAACTTCAATAATTTTTCATTTAAAATACCATTATAAGGACATTTGTTTTATTTCAGAAAAACATACACTGTAAAGGTATTACATTAATTTTGTATAATAATTGTCACATTCTTTTTACTCCTTTATAGGAGAGAAAATTCCCCTAAGGCAAGTACAATTCTAAATTTCTTGCATTGTATGCTGTAATGAAATGTTGAGAAATGCGTTAAATCAAATCTACGATAATTTGTTCAAAATCAATTTCCGCCAAATGTTGTATACCCTAAAATAATATATTTGAATAATATGATAATAAAATGTACAACGATTATTTTATTTTCATAATATGTATCCAACTACTTTCTCAATAAATAGGGAACTCATAAATTCCCTTGCCTTGTTATGGGTTATTTGGAAAAAAATTCGATTGTGCTCAAAAGTTGTGCATTTTGTGGTTCTGATTGATTATGACTATGTGGATGTTGACGTTCATGTCTTCAACAATCCGTCTGAATTTCGACGGATACCAGTAGCGCCCCGTTTAGCAGACTAACTTTTGTATTCACATGAAGAGAGATTATTAATAAAAGTATACATGAAAAAAAGAATACACTTAAAATGGCTTCAAATCGACAATCAGATGTATCGGTGACATAATATTAATTGAAAAAAAATTACATTCATTCATATGTCGTATTTTTATACCCAACTTAACTTTTAATACTGTAATACTGTCAAATCACATATTTTCGTGGGGTCAAATGTTCGTGGTTGAAGGAAAAATGTTGGTTCGTGGGGATTTGATTTCGTGGATGAAGATTTTTTTAGTAGTTGTGCATATGAAAATTTAGTTTTCGTGGTGGACATGAATTAATGGGTCTCTCATACCTCGAAAAGAACGAAAATTAAACCACCACGAAAATTAGTGATTTCACAGTAAATCGATTTTTAAAAGTCAATGGTAATCTAACAAAAATTTTTTGATGAACGTGATCACATTTACTTTTCTACCTCTCACTTCATTTATATTATATAAGTACCATTGTAGGCTTTTCCTGCCGAAGGGGTTTTACAAGTTCATTCGATTCACAATAACATGATTTACGGACTAACATTTTTTTTAAACAGCAAGCTTTTGACATATAAGTTGATGAAACCAAAAAAAAATAGATTTGTTAAAAGTCATCATTCACAAGTTCTACGATCGAATCAATGACATTTTCTACAAGTTCACCTTATCATTAAGTCGGATGCCAAATGAACTTTTTTAAACTTATATAAAAATCATGATTTTTTCCGCTTTCTGATTATGATTTCTTCCCATTTAGCTTATCAGGACCGGTAGCACGCGGCGGATGTTAATAGTTAACAGAATATTCTTATCCCTCCATTGCACCTGATTTCACCTCTGATTATTTAGAGAACATTGTTTGCTCCACTCCCCATTTGTATACTTCAATGGATTTTTGATGAGTTTTATCTCCATCTTTCATGTTCAGTGACTTGCATCCGTATTTTGTCAACTTCAATAATCAATCTTTCAAAAATATTTTTTTTTTAATCTTATTCTTAAAATCAGAAATCATCCCTGCACAGAAGCGTTAATACAATTTTAATTTCATAATCACATATTTTCATTGAGGCATGAACTGTCGACTTGGAGATCGGAGCGAAGGGATGATGAAATAACAATATTATCAGTTTCATTTATAAGTCTTAATTTCGTAGGTTATATAGACGATACAATAACCTTGGCAGGTAATACAATCTATCATCAAGTCAAATACTGGCTAACGCCTTTCTTACTAGTTGTTAGGCCGTCCTTTTAACACTTAATTGTCGACGGATTTTTTTCGTTATTTCCCGATAATAAAAAGGAGCAGACTGCAATTGTGACCGGTCGGCAGGGATGCTCAGTTCTGCATGGCAACTGATCTCACGTCTTATGTTTTAATAGAGGTCCGTATTTGCTTTGTTCCTGACTTGGTTTGTTTAGTTGACTTTTAAAGATGAATATTGTTAAATCCTTTCGATCCTTTCAATGAGTAAGGACGGGATCGAAGGACCCCTTTCTGCGGGCTTAAAGACATTTAGGGTATATTATGATCAATAAATAAATTACTAGCATTGTAAAAAGTTTTGATTTATAGTTTTTTATCCTTCAAACAAATGAAAATTTTATAGGATATCTATTCCTCTGCCAGAAAGGAAAGCTCTTACTAAGATAGTTATTCTATTTAAAGGTATCAAAATGAACCTTCAAATTAAAAGCCTTTAGTGCAACAATTCTTATTTCATGCATCGCAATATGTTTCAAAACTCTTGAATTCTTAGAAATGGTCTTGTATATTATACACTTATCCACTGGTTGGGAGTGGGTTAGCTTTTTTATCAAATCCGCAACAGAGAACTATTCTCCGAGGGCTTGCCGGAGGGGAAAAGTCCCTGTGAAGGGTTTGATGAAAGAGTTATCCCACTCACAAACAGTGGATAAGCGTTTTAATATACTGATGTATAAAATTATTTTTGAGAGTTGGATTTTTTTTAAGTAAGATAATACTACAAGAATAATTTGAAATAACGTCACAATGCTACTGAAGTCATTTTGACATCATCAGTCAATAGATTTATTGCTTGAAATCAAAATTGGCGGCAAAAATTGCATGAAAATTTTTCCGAGGGTGGATAGCAAAAACAAAACTCTGGATATAGCTCTGCTATGCGTGGACTACAAAATATAGTTATTTTACCTTCTGAACTTCATATAGGAAACATTTTAATAGAAATATAATAAATCTGACTATGAGCCCTCCGTGAAGTATAAAAATAAATACAATTTTATAGAAATCGAATTTCCTTTATCGGCCTTTAATACCAATGTTTATAAGTATGAAATGAAATAAGAAGTGATCCGTAATGTCTGACAAGGAATAGTACAAATGTTTCACACTATGTATTTTAAAGAAAAAGAACTAAATACAAAAAAAGTTTCGAATAAGTATATAAAAATTAAACAATTTTCTATAAATGCCTTGTAATCTTTAATCTTTGTCGTTAAATATAGGGCCTTTTTGTCGATAAATTCACTCAGTAAATGCAAAGAAGGTACTTAGATTAGGATTTCATGAAAAAAAAAATAAACGAGATTATTTTCTTTGTATAATATGAGTAATTTTAATGATCATTTTGAAGAAATGAGAAGTGAAATTTCTCCATTATAGTTTACATCATGTTCCAGTTTTACCAACATATGCCTGTTTATATTCTGAATCAAAATTCTTAGAGTAAAAGGCGTCTCCAGGTTGCTCAGCATTAGAATTTTCCTTAATGTAAATTACGAAATCTTTGTAACAAAAAAGTGAACTGGGGCTTAATATTTTTCGAGAAAAAAACCCACTTTTGTTTCAAGTACAATATTAAGTCCGAAATGATGAATCACGAATTTGAATTTCCTTCCATATATGAAATAGAATGTATAAAATCTCCCGAGAAATGAGTTTTTTTATCACTGTTTTAGGATGACATAAGATGTTACATAAGTATCAATATTATTTTTCATATTATTTAAAATTGAATACAAGAAGGATATGGAGATAACGAACAGTATTCAATATCAAAGGCAATAAAACAATACAAAATAGAAGAAGAGCAAACACGGACCTCCGAAACATCAGAAAGGAGATAAGGAGTGAGCAAATGAAAATGTTCTCTTGTAGCCAAATATTAAGACGTCGCGCACGGTGTTGGTGTAAAAAAGTCAATAATTACTATTTAGCGGCATGCATTTGCACTATTTCCATAATTTTAAAACAATTCACTATATGAAAACTATATATCATTCGGTCGGGAATTGTATACTTAATACATTTTAACAAAAATATTGATAAAAAAATTTCAATTACCAAATATATTAATTCGACTATTCAATCAATTACGTCAAAAACGCATGTAGACCGGTAACAGGAGCGTCCCACACGCAATAACAAAATGTTGATAATTTCCATCAAACAAAAAATACAAACATAAAATTTAGCAGAAAAGTTCAAAATATGATGTAAATGATGTAAAGTTTTACAATTGTGATGTTGTTCAATCTGAATGCTGTGAACGCGTTGTTCAAAATGCAAGACGGCGATGTAGATAAGCGTTATCCGAAGAAATATGGAAAGAACATCAAATGTCATCGATAACTTAAAAAAATAATTTCATGAGCAAAATCAATTTTAAAATGGCCTGTCAATGATCCTTTTTGTGTGCAAGGAACTATATTTTAAATTAGATTGATATTTTGTGTCGATATGTATATTGGGTTTCTGATATCAAGCCGATTTATTGTGGGGACATTGGCTAAGATGGTGTGTCACAAAGTTTGGAGGTTGAATGTCGCAAAAGTTTTTAGGATTCGTAAAATGGCAAATTCTGTAATGCTGGATGAAAAATTGATGTTGAAAATTATTTTAAATTCTACAAAATGTTGCCATGTTATTAAGGAAAAGATCTCTAGACAGAATTTTAACTTGCGGTGCCTTAAGTTTTAATAAAAATTTCCGTGTTACATATATGTACTACATGTAGCTATACGTCACAATTGAATTTGACGGCATAAACATCACGTTTAAATGCTACACTCCAGCAGTGACCTACATTTTAAGAATTCATTTTTCTAATTTGGCACCAAAAAATTGTTTAATACAAAATGTGCAAATCAAAACTTTATTTAGATATGAAAATGAATCGATTCTACAAAGAAATGTTTGTTTTAGAGACTTTTTACAATGTCAACATAAATGTCACACATTGTCCAAAAGTAATAAATCTAACAATAATTGTATAAATGTGGTAACATTGATCAAATGTGTAGTCAATGAAAATAGACATATTGAAAATTAAAGGATTTTTATGAAATGTGCATCTTTTCAAAAAGTTATTGGTATATTCCAAAATAATTTCAATAGAATGGTGACAAAATCCTAACAAAAATTAAAAGTCACAGACGTAAAAAATTGGCGTTTTGACTTTATTAGGTTCAATGCATAAAATGTTATGTAAAGCGTCAAAATATTTTATTTCTCTCTCCAAAACTTACTTTTAATTGCTGATGAGCCTGGGAAAGATAAAAGAAAAACATACCAATAGTGGTTAATAAGAAGAATAATTTTAAGTTTTAAAAGTTGTATTTATATATAAACGTAAAAGATGTGAAGTGTATATTTGTACACTGTATCGGTATAAATCCTTGTCAGAATCTGTACAAAAGGACCATTCAGAGTTCGAATTAAGACACACACAAAAATCACACAAACCAAATTTTTATGCAAGGATATGATTTCAAATTTGAATTAACTCACAGTAAAGTGTGTTAACTCTATATCATGCTGGTGTAAACTGTTCTATACATGGCGAGTTTACATTGAATAGTCCAATATTGAATAAGGGTTAGGGGTTGTCGGAGGTGAGTACAAATGTATCAGATTTTCATTACAAGATGGGATGGGACTTTGAACGAAAAAAAAATTCCATGCTAAATCAGCAACATATCTACAATCGTACAATTTACTGAAAACAAAGGACGGGTTCTAGGACCTACTGATATGATATTGAATTGTTTTGAATTTATCTCAATAAGATAAAGAGCATGTAAATTTAAAATGCGATGTTGAACAAGTTTCGTTATTTCTAACAAGGTTTTTTTAAAATGAGGCAAACCGTGCTTATATTTTTCTCCCGCAATATGCATGCAAAAGGGTGCAGAGAATTTAATTACACGTGTTTTCAATTACCTGCATCATATAATTGGCGGCATTACTGGGTTTTTATTTATCCTCCATAAAAAAAATGTTAGCAAAAAAGTAACGTCAAATAAATTTTCTAGAGATTCACGTAAAATAACGTCATTTTGACGTTACCGAAACTGACACCAACACCGTGCGCAACGTCTACATGTTTTAAAATTCCGGAAAAGTCAATCTGAATTAAAACTTTCATGACGCCATAATGGATTAAAAGGGTTAAGGTAACAATGATCGGTTAAAATAAATAATAACCCAGAAACAATACAAATATGTGCAAAAGAAAGAAAACATGTAGGATCCGGTGCCTAGGAAAAGAAACCACGCCTTTTTGTCTGGCACCTAAAAGTCACCTTTATACACTTAGTAGAATTTGAGCTTTAAAAAAAATCAAGGATGTTTTAGAAAAGTAAAATTATTTCATTCAAGCAGGGTATTTATTCAAAAAGGAAAATTACAGATGAACAAATTTTACCTTCATAATAACAGACCTTCAAGATCCCTGGGAGTCAATAAAGATAAAGTGTTCATACTTACATTATATATAATTTTTACAGAGAAAAAAATACCTTATTTGGAAAACAGTCACGAATAGAATTTTATTTTTTGTCATTGTTAGCTTATATCTCATACAGAATCTTTTATAAATTGAGATGCATAGATTAAGGAGTATTGATTTGTACTTTATTTCTTCTTTATTAATTTTTATCTTTTTAAAGGCTTAGTTTTATAATGTTTTTTATTATTTACTGGGTCATTCACATTTAAAGCAAAAATTTTCCTCAAGGTTATGATCTTAATGAAATGAGGTAAGCGAAAGTCCCTTGAAAATTTTTTATTTGTAAACACAAAATAAAATATCTAGTTGAGCAAATATCTAACATTATGCTGCATTTCCCATCTTCTAATAATTAATACTTTTCACAAGAAAATGATTTGGAGAAAAGATTGTTGAAATATGTAAATAACAACAAGTTTTCCAGCTCAAAAATCATTTCTTTCTAAAGAATACTGTCACGACACCCTAAGCTTGATCAGTGATAACAAGACCTTTTTTCTATTTACAATTTTATATATAATATAAAAACAAATATGTACAAATATACAAAATGAAAATTAAAGAATTTCAAAATGTCTATCAGTGTCCATCCTGAGACCACGTTCCTATATCCGTCCCCGCCTCCTGTGTTTAACGGTCCATGACCTACGGGTACCACGCCCTTACACCAAATGCCACCACGTCCTCGACGTCCCGCGCCTATCCCACGCGTCTTAAGCGTCTGCAATGCTGCCAAATCCGGGAAACCACGTTTCCTCTCTCACGGTCTCGGCCCAGCGTACCACGCCCTTAGGTTGCCTCCGCCGACAGCACCAA
>PRKT01000264.1:501664-526093 GCA_003671525.1 Saccostrea glomerata | reverse complement strand
ACACTTACCCTGATTGGAGATTCAGTTACCACGAAAAACTACCTAACCCTCCATGGACATAACTGTGAAACTACTTTCACTGGTCAAGGAAAACGTGCGCTACCCAAGACAAACCTGACATCACCTTATATAGCTACTGGCCAAATATTTAAATCACCTGAGCGTTACAATGGGGCTCCTTGCAGGATAAACACTAAATACAAATAAGGCTCAACACAGGGCAATACTAATAAAAGAAAAACAAATAAACATGTAACAAAATCAACTTTGATTGTGACAAATACCAAACATGAACAGAGATAACCTCTAAAACATCAGAGGTTTAAGCAGGTGCAATCTAGGATTGCGAATCCCCTGCCGACAAGCTGTGTGCCTCTCTTCGCGATCGAGAAGCAACCTTAATCTCAAAATCTATTCAATGAAGTACTAGTAATATGTAATTTATTGGTGTTTTTTTTAATTAACTTAGTTAGTAGTTCTTAAAATAGCAGGAAATCGAATTCCCCGAGAAGAAAATATTTTTAGAAATGACATTTTTTTTTAATTTTTGATGATGAATTGTAAGAAGATTTCAGAGTTCTAAATTCTCATAACATAATTGATTGCCCGATAACATGCAAAAAATACTTTAACAATAAAATAAATATAGAAATTAATACCATAATAGATGTAAATGTTGAAGAAAAACTATGACAGGTCTAATTGAATAAGTAGTCGAAAGGAATCATGAACAGGGCAAAAACAAAAAAAAAAAAACAACAAAAAAAATCTGAGGTTGGGTCAGGTGCCATCGAGGAGTGAACATCCCCTAGATCACAAAACGTATGATTTTCAATGTAAGTGACTAGGGGGAGAAAATCATGCCAGTTAACAAGTCTTATCAACCATGAGATTGATGAATTGACAAGGTAGTCCGAATATTTTTTAGTCAAATGTACATGGAATATTAAATCAATGACCTAACAGATGGTATGAACCTTATCAGGCGAAGTACAACCAAATGAGAGGTTGTAATAAAGAGGCTGGGTGGTTGTGGCCATTTTTAGGCTATTGTGATCTCTTTTAGAAGAAGAACTTCATATAAAGATATGATCAAATTTCAAAACTAAAATTTATGAATTTTTCTTTGCCAAATGACAGTTGATAGCTTAAGATATCATATTCCAAAATTCAAGTTATATATCTGATTGTTAATAAAAAAAATAATTTGTTGACCTCCTAGACTCCTTAAAACCAAGGACATTATAAGAAGCATAGAACTTGGAAGAAATTTTTTAACACAGAGTTGTTATCCACATTATGATAAATATCGAAATATAAGTCATTTAATAGCTGAAATAGGCTCTTTAGGGGACTTCTAACTAGTTATAGACGGTGTTTTCATACAGTTTTAAAATATAAAATTTGTTGATACTTTGCGATTATTCGACTAAATCTTCAGTGATGTAAATTCTATATACAGTACCCAATAACATTTGTGATAAATATTACGAAACTAGAGAAAAAAAACTGATGGTACGTGCAGAAATACATGTCTTAGGTAGGTAATGCTTTTAAACTAATTTTTGGAGAATGATTGAAACGGAACAAATAAATCAAGGCGCACGTCAATGTATCAAATGTTTGATTGTTGATAAAATTTTATTTCTTTACAATTCTCGGTGTCATTGAAATTAGTATATTTTCTTGACACCACATTGAAAGAAAATCACATTAAAATTTGGAGTTATTGATACTGATATTCAAATGGTCGTTAAATAGATTTTAATCAGATGGCAATCAAGTGTTACATAAGAATGACTTGTTAAATCTGGTGAATATATCAAATACATAACCATTTATTTGGAAAAAAAAAATGTAATTTGGAAAAGATGCAAAGATGATCAATATCTGTTACAGTACATGTCTGAACTAAATACAAAACCTTAACCTTGGACAGTCTTTTATCTTGAGGTCTGTATAGGCGAAAAGTCAAGCTAATATATAGTGTTCTCAATAATTATTTTTTATTAATAAATATATACTAGTAAATATAAATCCCAAAGAAAGAATTGTAGTAATAGACCTTTCATAATATGTCACATATAATTATAGTTTGAATGATTTGAATGATTTTAATTTTTATTCTTTTTTATATTCATATTTCAATTTGTAGCCTTCGTAGTTAACGACGTCGTGACAAGCAGGCAATGCCAGGCGTAGACAAGACCAAACGTTAATGTTGGGTTTCTTTTTTTTGAAAACGATTTTATATCATTTACGCAGCACAGGTAAGGCTTAAGTAAGGAGGCGGGGCCTAGTTAATACGGGAAATATTTACTATGAAGTCACGAAAAAAATATTCGGTCTTCAAAATACATCAAAATAAAATTATTTGGTATTTTAAACTGCTGGATAGCTTTAGAAACATAAAATCCTATTATTTCATGCATTTTATCGTTTGTTAAATCCAACACAAGAAAATATAAACGATTCAGTGATCGCAATGCACTTGACATTGTGATGTCATCTTGTAAATTTTAGGTTGAAGCAATTTGTACACAGTGAGAGGCTGATCAAACCACATTTTCTATGATGAAAAATCTATATTTTGTTATCAGATAAAATATTATTTGCAGTTCTTTAAAAGGTCGTAACTTGGATGCAAAGTCTATTTTATTATTTAATTTTTATTCTGTTCGTATAATCTCCAGACGAGTGATACTGCCGTGTATTGTATGCAGATTCATTGAAAAAGTAATAGAAAGGTCCTAATAAATCGGTTTATTGCAGGGTCATAACCTGAATATATCTTGCCATGTTTTTACACATAAACTAAAGAAGCATTAAGATATTTGAAGTCTAAACGAAATCATGTAGATTTGAACCACATTATATTTTTCTGTCATTTGTTTGCATTTTTATCTTTGAAAATCGCCGATATTTCCATTTGTCACCTTAATTGTACTGCATGGTTCAAAAAAATGTTTTAGGACAAGAAGATAAATAGACAGCCTTAGGGTATTAACTTGTCAAACTTTGTTGAAAACATTTGATCCTTAAAGATTAAATAATAGTGGTGGCATTACTTTTGGATTAACCCTCACATCATGAATGTTATCAACAGACTAGACTTGTACAATCCATACTTTCCAAAGTCCAACTCTAGAATGTAAGAGGTATTTTGTATAATCGACGATTAGTCGCTAATGTTCTCCTTTGTTATTAATTTGGACTTTTGTTCTCATCTTTGCATTTGTTTTTTTAATCATATTAAGTTTAGTATATATGTATAAGTTTACACACTGGTTTTCCCAGATATGTTCTTTTTTTTTTAAGTAGGGACGTCCATTGAAGTCATCTTTGCATTTCAAAGGTCTTTAAAGCCCTGTATGATTTTAAAAATCTTTTTAAGTGTTAAATTATATTTGTTGACTGAGATTATCATAATGCACACACTCAACTTATAGTTATATTATATTTGAATTTTAAAACTTTTAATAGACGTATTTTAATTTGAAACATTCAAATATTCTCTGTTACACTTTTAGTATTATTTATAACAATTCATTCTCATTATTAGTCAATTATTACAACTGTAATAAATTCTCAGGCTTAATTTGAACATTGTTTCCATTAAGCACTGACCTTACGTTTTCCATAACATTAGGGGGAAGAAGATCTTTGTAATCCTTGTTCTTTAAATATACAAAACTTACATTACAAAAGATGGCTTCTATACATTTTATGGTGAACACATATATTATTTTATCTGTTTTGTTTATTAATTCAAAAAGAAATGATTTGGATAATTTTTGTCAATCATTATAATTTCTTAATTTCTATGCACTTTACCCAGGCTATATGCAACGAGGAATGATAGAATTTCTTGATATCCTGTGTTATTTCCATTATACAGCTCGAATATGAATTTATAGTTAGATTATTTAGATCATTTGAGATCCTCGTCTTTGTAATGATCAGTCTTATTAATTAACTTATTAGGTTCTTAAACACTCCTTTAACACTGGCTGTAAGTAAGAAATCTAACCTCCTATTTTTCTTATAATAAGAAGTGGAGATAAAATAAAAAGTTTTAAAAAATCGAAAACAAAAAAAAATTATCTATGTCTTCTTCTACAGAAAACAATTTGATGTCGACCTATATACAAAACTCGCCTGGTACAAAAATTGATTTCTCCGTTTTAACGGAAAACAGGTGTACGATTTTATCTTATTCTTTAAAATTAATTCAAGGAAATGTTTATTAAGATTTTTTTATTTAATCTAAATACATTTCCACAAAATTTCCAATCATGATTGACATCAAGGAGTTTATATTGAATCGATGTTTTGATCTTTCCTACTATACATACATTGAGACATATTTTTTCTCTTTTTCTTTTACAAAAAATGGTGTTTTAGTCCCTTAAAAAATTACAATCTATGAAATTGAAGCCTACCTTTTCAAGAAATTGTAATTAGTAACCCTTGCAATGTTTTTTACAAGGATATTGTAAATGAATCTGAAAATGAATCTTAAATGTTGATTTAACAACTGAGCTTAAAAACTAAAGTGCATTCAAACCTGTTTTAGGAAACCATCAAACAGTAAAGAGAAAAATTTCCTATGACAAGTGCTCTAGATCTCGTATTAGATGTGTCTCATTTCTACAATGTTCAAAAACAAACACAAGCAAATATAATATATAACGATGAAAACATCTGTATATGAATGTATTTTGAATTCATAAAACCCCATCCCACTTGAGGGCGATGGAGGTGTCCGTCTGTCTGCTAAGCTTTGGGGTACCCATCACTTATCCGCATCTATTAATATATTTTCAGGCGTGGTGGCCAACATGCACTAACGACAAACTAACTGGTGTCCGGCGCCAAAAGAAACCAGTAGGTTCTTTTTGGTAACTGGAAAAATAGAAATTATACATTCCGATAAAACATAAAGAATTGTGAAGGGTATGTAAAGTTTTAGGTTAAAAATTTATTTTCTAGTTTGAGGGCAGACAAATTATGTACATGTAAATGAAGGTACTTAAATACATACATTAAATCATGCATGCGTGTTTTCCTCATGCTTTGTAATCAAGAATGATGACAAGTACATTAAAATAGTCTTAAAAATTTATGTCTATAGTCTTTGTGCTACACAGAAGCTATCTTTTTGATTTCTCATTCATTGAAAAAAATTTAAATCTGAAAATTTGAAAATTTTCTAGTAATCCATTTGTGAAACTAATTTGAAAACCGTTTTCGTTCATCTCATATAACAAGAGGCCCACGGGCCTTATAGGTCACCTGAGTATCGTGTAACAACTTTCAAATAATTAAAATTGGTTCGTGTTTTACCCCAGAGGCCATGAAATTCACAATTTTGAAAGAGGAACCATTGCTTATCATAATTATAAACTTAGCATACTTACTCTATTTATAATACCCAGAGGTAGATCAGAGTAACAAAGAGAAAATGCACTTCCACTTTATAACCAGTTGTGCACCTCACCCCAAAGGAACCACTAACCTTGGGGCCACATATTTCAAAATTTTATCATAAAATGGTTGATTAATACTAAAGAGCAGATTTCAAAGCATTAATTTATTTTCAGGCTATGCAACTCCCCCCCCCCCCCCACCACCACCACCCCTACAACCCAAGGGGCATAAAAAATAACCATTTTGCTAGATGCACCTTTCTTCATCACAAATATATATAATTATATACTTGGATCATTGGCATAAAACCCAGGAGCAAAGGAATAGATTTTCAAAGAATTAATGCATTTTCACTTTATAATCAATAGAGCCCCGCCCTAATACCAGAGACCCTGACCCTGGGGCCATGAAATTCACAATGTTAGAAGAGGCACTCTTTCTCATCATAAATATGTACTTAATTAGTTTATTTAATACCCAGAAGCAGAGAAGACGATTTTCAAAGAATTAATGCATTTTCACTATATGATCAATAGAGACCCGCCCTAACACCAGAACCCCTGACCCTGGGCCATGAAATTCACAATTTTGGAAGAGGAACTCTTTCTCATCATAACTATGTGCTTAGTTAGTTTATTTGATACCCAGAAGCAGAGAAGAAGATTTTCAAAGAATTAATGCATTTTCACTATATGATCAATAGAGACCCGCCCTAACACCAGAACCCCTGACCCTGGGGCCATGAAATTCTCAATTTTGGAAGAGGCACTCTTTCTCATCATAACTATGAGCTTAGTTAGTTTATTAAATACCCAAGAGCAGAGAAGAAGATTTTTAAAGAATTATTGCATTTTCACTACATGATCAATAGAGCCCCGTCTAAACACCAAAACCCTGACCCTGGGGCCATAAAATTCACAATTTTGGAAGAGGAACTCTTGCTCGTCATAACTATGTGCTTTGTTAGTTTATTTAATACGCATAAGCAGAGAAGAAGATTTTCAAAGAATAAATGCATTTTCACTATATGATCAATATCTAGAGCCCCGCCCTAACACCAGAACCCCTGACCCTGGGGCCATAAAATTCACAATTTTGGAAGAGGCACTCTTTCTCATCATAACTATGCACTTAGTTAGTTTATTAAATACCCAAGAGCAGAGAAGAAGATTTTCAAAGAAATAATGCATTTTCACTTTATAATCTATATAGCCCCGCCCTAGCACAAGAACCCCTGACCCTGGAGCCATGAATTTCACATTTTGGTAGAGGACTCAATGCTCATTACATTCATGCCAACAGTTTGACTGCTCTATGTCCAGGACTAAAGAAGAAGATTTTTAAAGATTGCAATAATTTTGGTGGTTTTGGCCCCACCCCTTAGGCCCCAGGGGGAGCGGGGACCGTAAAATTCACAATTTTTGTTCCCCTTTAGTCATAGATGCTGTATACCAAATTTTGTTTAATTGGTTCAGTGGTTTCAGAGAAGAAGCTGAAAATGTTCAAATGTTAACACACTACGGACGACGACAGACGAAAACGGATAGCAATAGGTCACCTGATATTCACAGCTCACAACTTTAAAACATAATAATATAGTTATATTACTCTTTAAAAATTTCTATTGAAAGTTGTAAACAGACGAAAAAATGTTCACAAAAATATCAAATAAGAATACAATAAAGATAAGACAAGACCCAAAAGAAACAAGTCATATTAATCGTATTGCAAAACAACATTTAAGTAAATATTAAGTCGTATACGAAACATGTATAATCACGTTGCATATGTTGACAATAATCGTCACAATGATGCGGCTTTAAGACATAAGACATGCTTCTTTGGAGAACATTGAAATATAACTATTCCAATTGAGTACATGTACCCCATATAGTAAGTAAATCTGTTTACTTCATTATTGTTTTAATTTGAATTTTAAACAATGTATCTCAATTTTTGTTTTAAATTTACAAAAAATGTATTAAGGAATTTGAGCTTCTCGTCAGTTTTAAATGACACTTTATTGCAAATAACATGAATAAGACATGTATCTATTTTTTGTTTTAATAATCTACTTTGTGGATTTATAGAAATATCCAGACATTACGAGGTCTTACGAATAAATAGAGCGCAAGTTCGTCAATTTTATCTAATGTTTTATTTAATTTTCATCTCGGCCTAATTTCATAAAACTATTGCAAAATATTTAAAAATTAACCAAATGATTTAATTAGCATCTTTAGGTTAAGATACCTCTCAATGTCATTTTACTATACTATGTTTTAATAAACAGCTTAAGACATACTATAAGAGTTTCCTCTTTAAAAAAAATGCTTCATCGTAGTACGGTTTTTTTTTATGTTAAAGTGTACCTTTAAAATTTCTTCCTAAATTTTAGGCTCGAAAATCCATTGTAACTAAGACAGGGGTAAGGGGTGGGGTGCTGTTTTACAACGCACAATGTAATAACGCAAATGTAATAAAACCGGGATAATTGCACTTAGAGTTATTACATTTTGCGTCGAAATCAACACAGAATGTAATAACCCAAAAGGTTACAGTACATTTTTTAGGATTATTACATAATGCGTTCTTCGAGAAAAACGCATTTTAGTGTAATAATGCGATACGAAATTTTTTTTTTGTTTTTGAACATATTTTATTGTATAATTTATACAATGGGATTAGTTACAAGTTCTTGCAACTTAAAAACAACCTCTCCCTGTAATATATACCATGATTAAATTAGTGATTGCCAAAATAACAATTTAAGGTGTAATGTTATACATATACATGATAAATACAAAATATTTCAAGTTAATACAAAATATTTCAAGTTAAGACACTTACTAAAGATTCAGAGTTCTTACAATATGTAGATCTATAATGATACATGTAAATGTACGAAATAATACGACTTTTGGATTATTACATTTTGCGTCGAGTTTGAATAAACGGCAAAAATGCAAAATATATTTAAACAATTTTTTTTCTGCCAGGTTGAGTATAATTTTCAATTGGGTAGCGGGCGAAGAAGAAAAATGAAAACAAAATTAAAACAAAAGGAAAAATTAAACAGTCATATGCTTATTTTTAAAAATGATCGGATTTTATAATCAAATGATTTCATTAGAAACATGCATTTTAAATCAATTTTCATTAATATTCAAATCATAGGTGTTGCAAATTAGAAACGTGCTTGCGGGGAGGGGTTGTTGTTGTTGATGTTAAGGGGGTATTTTGTCCAATGTGCATATGCTTTTTGATTGACAAATGCAATAAATCTATATAAAAGAATCAATTCATTTTTAATTACAAGTGTAAATATATAGCGCGAAGGGGTTTATTGACAATTATGATTCCAAACTGTTTTCCTCTGATATTCTTGAAAAAATCAAAGAATGCAAATATAAGTAATAAACAACGATTATTCAGTAAACATGGCATTATAATCGCAGTTTATTACATTTTGCGTAATTACATAACGCGTTGTAAGTGTTGTTATTTAAGAAATAAACAACGTTATTCAGTGAACATGGCGTTATGAATAGCTTATTTTCAGGCGTGGTGGCCGGCGTGCACTAAACGACAAACTAATTAAGTGGTGTCCAGCGCCAAGAAACTTACAGTTTTTACCTCTGATATAACATAAAGAATTCGGAAGGGTATGTTATGTGTAGGGCTAAATAATGCATTTTAGTTGAAGTACAGAGGTATGTAAATGATGGTACTTACATGCACACATTTAATCATGTATGTATTTTCCGCATGCTTTGTAATCAAGAATGATGACAAGTGCATTAAAATAGTCTTGCACATTAACTAGTACGAGGGCTCTTCAATAAATAATGTCATTAGCTCGATGACATACAACATAAAAGTCATATGACATTAAGCTTGACTTTCTCTCATTATTGAATCTTTAATGAATTGATAACAGTTTATGTGACCACTTTTCAGCACATAGTTTCATTGTGGGAAGCTGGAAAACAAGCCATTAGGGCTTTCCGAAACACTGCATTAAAATAAATGGAAAAGAATCAGTAAAGAAGAAACAAGAGTGAAATTAAACGCTTAATTAAAGTTGCTGTAAAACTAGTTAAGAATCGCAAAGAAATATTAGCTGAAATATGTGAAATTTACAACAACCAATGTATGTTTCATACACACTTGAGCAAGTGGATTTCAATGAACAAAAATGATATAGTAGGCATCAAAAAATGGGTACCGTCCTTGGCGACATGGACATACAACAATCAATGTTTATTTGAGAAAATTCAACAAATTATCACCGGTTATGTTTGACTTTAAGACATATAGCAAATTTGATAGACATCATTTTGGGGGTAATTCACACTGTTTTGAAAAACATTTGATAGTAAAAAAGTTTAAAACTCAAAGGTCACCCTATATTTTGAAAAATGAGTGAAAACGACAGAATGTAGGAATAGATACACAGTTATCTTAAAAAAGTAAAAAAAAATTGTACTTATCCACGTTTGTCAGAAATTCAAACAGATAATGAAACTTGAATCCATTTTGCTTTAAACTCTCAAAACAAATTAACAATAAGATGCACTTGACAAATCAGCAAAGGCCTGAGAATAGTAAAGAATTGCACGAGCAAAATAAAACAGTTTTATATATGCTATTTTCTTAAATATTATAGTTGTCTTGTTGTTAAAATTCTTATTCGGGGACGAATTTCAATTTCTGGAGGAGTCTAGAAAGCATTTTTTTTGCGAAAATCGAAAAGTTTATGAGAGGAAGGAATCAGAATGAGGAATTCACTACTGTAACATTAATCTACAAATCATGCATTCAAAATCTTATACATACATTTACTGTGATTTTCTAGTAAGCCAACTGATTCAAATGATTTGAATACCATTTTCGTGTATTTCATATAGAAATATACACGGAGAAACTCGCGCCAATGTGACCTTTCAATGAGGCTACAAACAGGCTAGGTAAAATATTACTTAATGAAAATAAGAGAGGAGCAATTTAAACATTAAGTATATTTTTGTACTTTTATAAATGTTAAATGATAATATAACGTGCTTCATGAAATAGGGCTACGTGAATGTGATAAGCCTATCCGATTTACCCAACCAAAAACTCACAACTTTAAAACATAATAATACTGTAAACAGTTATATTACTCTTTAAAAATTTCTATTGAAAGTTGTAAACAGACGAAAAATGTTCACAAAAATATCAAATAAGAATACAATAAAGATAAGACAAGAGCCAAAAGAAAACAAGTCATATTAAGCGTATTGCAAAACAACATTTACGTAAATATTAGGTCATATACGAAACATGTATAATCACGTTGCATATGTTGACAATAATCGTCACAAAGATGCGGCTTTAAGACAAAAGACATGCTTCTTTGGAGAACATTGAAATATAACTATTCCGATTGAGTACATGTACCCCATATAGTAAGTAAATCTATTTACTTCATTATTGTTTTAATTTGAATTTAAAACAATGTATTTTTGATGGAGTATGAAGGAATTTGAGTTTCTCGTCAGTTTTAAATGACACTTTATTGCAAATAACATGAAAAAGATATGTATCAATTTTTGTTTTAATACATCTACTTTGTGGATTTAAACAAATATCCAGACATTACAAGGTCTTACGAATAAATAGAGCGCAAGTCCGTCAATTTTATCTGATGTTTTATTTAATTTTTATCTCGGCCTAATTTTATTAAACTATTGCAAAATATTTGAAAATTAACCAAATGATTTAATTAGCATCTTAAGGTTAAGATATCTCTCAATGTCATTTAACTATACTATGTTTTAAACAGCTTAAGACAAACTATACGAATTTCCTCTTTAAAAAAATGCTTCATCGTACACATGCAGTACGGTTTTATTTGATGTAAAAGTGTAATTTCAAATTTCTTTATAAATTTTGGGCTCGAATATCAATTGTAACTAAGACAGGGGTAAGGTAAGGGCTGTTTTACAACGCAAAATGTAATAACAACGCAAATGTAATAAAACCGGGATAATTGCACTTTGCGTTATTACATTTTGCGTCGAAATCAACACTGAATGTAATGACGCAAAAGGTGACAATACATTTTTTAAGGATTATTACATATTGCGTTATTATATTTTTCATCGAGAACAACGCAAAATGTAATAATGCAATATCAAATAATACGATTTTTGGATTATTACATTTTGCGTCGAGATTGTGTAAAAGGCAAATATTTTGTATCTTTTCCAATGTGCATTTGCTTTTTGATTGACAAATGCAATAAATCTATACAAAAAATCTATTAATTTTTAATTCATTTACAAATGTAGATATTTACCGGGAAGGGTGTTTAATGACAATTATCATTCCAAACTGTTTTGAAAAATCTCTCTCTCTCTCTCCAATAATGGAATGTATTGTTTCTTCTGTCCCTCCTTGCATTGTTAGTCACACATACATTCACTTTTAATTTGATAACCAATGTGCACATCATGCACATATGTGAACATGCTTTTCAGAAGCTTTTAATGGACCTATGGACAATCTTTGGTCAAAAAAGTTATTGATTAGATATTGAATAATAATAAGACAAAAATTTATAAAAAAGCATGTCAATCAAAGTTAAATTCACAGGGGCCTGTAACATACTGTATTTGATTTTACGTAATCCTTTTTTGTATATATATAGTGATTACATAAAATCAAAAACAGTATGTTACCGGTCCCTGTGGTTAAATTAATGTTTTATAAGTAGAGTGAAACCAATAATAAAAATTCAGAAATAGAGTAAGATAAAAAGACACATTTTGATTTAGTGATATCTGTAAAAGCCGTAATGTTGGCCTCATTGTCATAGTTCTAACTATTTTGTTAAGTGAGTTTTCCCATATATGTACGCTTAAATCAATTACATGATGTTTTGTGTTTAACACAGCCCGAAAAAATCAATTAGATTATATTTTATTTCAAATTGATTTATTACATTTTGCGTTGTCTTCAAGGCAACAATCAATTTACGGAAAATGTAGCAAAAAAGGACGTTATTACATTTTGCGTTGATCTCGACGCAAAATATCATAACATTATAGATGCTTTTTTTGCTAAATTGGACTAAATATATTTTTGCCAAAAGATGAAGAAAAATCAGAGTTCTTGATACACTAAAATATTCTTTTAATTGCACAATTAATATGCCTTCTGAAGAACTACCAAGATATAAACAGTTACCCGATTTCTTCTTCTTCTTTTTTTAAATAAATGTTTTCATTTAAATGGAGAGCAGAGTAGATGTAGCATAGACTCTATTGATCAACATTTTGAAAATTGTGGAAGAATGACCTGTAGAAAAACTTTTATTTACTCACAACAAAAATTGTCAACTTGCAACCTATTATCATTCATGACTAGTTGTCTTCTTTATAAATTCTTGGAATTTTTTTTTTATCAATGTATTAACTGTTTTCCGTAATTAGAGCATATTATAATAATATTGAAAATGTGACTATTAGCAAGCCAAAATCAAATAACTCTTCATAAAGTTCATATTGGTAGAATAAAAATGTGCATTAAAAAAGTTTTCTAACAAAGGAACTTGTTGAAAAGAATTTTGTACGATTCATAATATAGTATACATTATATGTTATACTTCCTTTATATTAAAGCATAACAAGTTGTATAGAATAAACATAAAATGATGCTTTAAGAATGAAAAAATATCAGTAAAAACGTATACTCAAATTTTTAATTATTTGGCAAAAACGACGAGGTGGAAAACCCTCAAAGTGGAATAAAATTGGAAACATTAAATAGAAGTGTAAACCAGAATTAAAGTCATTCCATTTCAGCTTATTTATGTGGACTAAGGATACTCAGCTAAGATGGTTCTAGTAGAGAACAATTCATAGTTTTTTAGCACAAACACCATAGTTTTTGTGTATTTTGATGTAACAAAGGTCATCAAAATGAATATTAATGTAGATAAATGAAATTGGTGTATTTTTGGAAACCTTGCTATCCTTTGAACATGCATTAAATATATATATACGAGGGGTTATCAAAAAGTTCGTGGACTGGCGCCATAAAATTAAAACCGCTTTAGGTACATCAATGAATTTTAAAAAATCTGGTTAGCATCATCTTTTCTATCTATAGAATAAACCACAGATCATAAATTTTATTTTTAAATATATTAGCAATGTTTTTGTAAGCTATGGTATGTCCAGGCGGCGCAACCTCGAATACGACGTTTTTTCGACCGAAGCATAACTAAAAAAACTCTTTTGATATGAACATTCGACATCCAAAAATCTGATTAATTCAGGTATATGTTGGGACACTATTGCTTCATAAAATAAAAAGTTTTCAATTCATTCTGAAAGTTCTATGAAAATTTATCGTAAATTTGACATGGAGTGTCTAAACAAATAAGTCCTTGAAAATGACATCAAAAGGGGGGAGGGGTTTCATTTCTCAAATTCTATAAAGTTTTGCCCCTGAAAAAAATAGCATAGACCTAAAAAAAGTTGAAACTGGCTACAGAGAAATAATATGCATCAAGAGTGTTTGTCTTTTAATGTCAAAATAGATTCAGAGAATAAAGGGATACACAGTTAATGTCGATTTGCAGTCAAGGTGTGAAAAATCATTCACGTCAAAAAATGACGTTGATCATATATTGTAGATATTAAACTCCCTAAAGCAAAATATGCTGGCACAATCGAGCGAGGATCTCTCCCAATGTATCAATCCATTTGTAATATTATTTGCATTAAAAGCAGCTGTTCCTGACTTTGTAAAGTCATAAAATCAAGACGGGATTAAGTCCTTACTCAACTCCAAGGAATCTCATCAAATTAAGTGTATGAGGTAGAAGAAGCGGACATTGAAAAACAATGACGTTTTTGGGACGTCATGAAACTAAACGGCGACGGCGCCGGGTAACCATATATTGTCTTTTTTATTTTATCATATTTTAGCAAAAAATGAACGAATCAAGCTAAAATTTTCAACATTTCTTTATTTTTTGTTGCTTTATGTCCCTTATAAATTTTGAAAGTATAGACTACATAGTACTTATTTTATAGCCTCAGTCCACGAACTTTTTGATAACCCCTCGTATATATATATGAATACGATGTCAATGGTATCATAACAGTTGACATTCTTGATGGGGCTTTAAAGGAATTACTTGTAATAAGAAAAGGATGCATTGCTACAAAACAAAATGTAATGACGCCTAAAAATGAAATAAACTTCGATTATTAAAGACGATGAAGACGTGCACGTGTGTGTCTGGCTACATGTAGGCGAATCAGGGATATAAGAGGGGGGGGGTGTTACTCCGTATACTGATCGTTGTATTTATATGCGCGTGCAGAAACTATTCATTTCATTATCGGAGGGAGAGAAAATTTTATTTTTGCTGGTCTGCAAATTCATGTGTTCTGTATAACAGTTTGAATTTTATCTAAAGTTTATTTGTAAAGAAACCCCCTCCCTGCTATATTTAAACCAGCGAGAATATATAGTAAGATTTTCTTATAAATTGCCCCCTTTTTTAAAATTCTTTAATTTATACAAAATCTGTTTCATCATTAAACAAAATTTAACATTTTTACAGATTTTTTTTTAGAAAGAAAGAAAGAGAGAGAGTTGGCATGCTTTTTCTTAATTCAATGTACATGTATGTGCCTATCAAAAACAATCACATACACTAATCAACGAAATTGCATTAACCTCACCCCGAACACACAAACGTTTCTAATCTAAAACACCTATTATTTCAATATCAACCGATTTTAAACGGTTTATGAAATCAATGTGATGAAATCCAATTTCATGTTATAATAAGCATATTCTTAGTTTTCCTTTTGTTTTATTTCCTTTCCGTTTATTTTCTTCATCCACTACTCAATTGAAAATATTCTCAACCTGACTGACAAAGAAGTGTTATAGTATTCGAGTCGTTGAATTTTGCTTAAGCTATCGATGCAAAATGTAAAAATCCAAAAATCGTGTCATATTCATTTGCATTGATCATGGGGCAAAATGTACATTGAATTAACGCAAAATGTTAAAGTCTTCAAAAGTCTGGTGTTTTTTCATTTTGCATTATTTCATTCTGCGTTGAAACGGGCGTAAAATGTAATAATGCCAAATGCATTTTCCCGGATTATAATATTTTGTGTTGCTATTACATTTTTGCATTGTAACAATGCATTCAAGTCTAGAAAAGCAATTCCATATGAAAACATCAAAGATTCTTAAGGACAGGACCCCCACCCCCTTCAATAAAGACCCTGAGCCTGTTTGACTATTTCTCATACACTGTCTATGGATGACAGATCTGATATATACTGTAGATTGGCAAATATTCACGATGGTTTTAATTTCACTGTATTCGCAATTTGTTAATTTTTCGCGAAATTAAACCCATCGTAAATTTTATTATTTTTGTTTTTAAAGCGTTCAGAATCCTTTACGGAATTTTGAATTAATTTCTTGCAGCATGAAATAAAAACCATCACAATTGGTACTTTTTGAGATATCATGATATTTGAACACCGTGGAATTAAAACGACTTACAGTATATAATCTATATCATAAATTCGAAAAATTAGCTTAGTACGAAGCAAAACTTTTTGAAAATAACCAAATCATTACATTTATATATAAATTTAGCATATCTGCTTCTTAATTCTTAAGGAAAAAAAATTGTAGCAAGTGTCTTTAAATAAATTGAAAAAATTGAAAGTCAACAGTCTGAATAATGTAACTTTTTAATAAGCATTTGCTTCTCAAAATTATCACAGGCTTCAAGAAGTTGATCAAAGATATATAACAACAAATATAACAATTACGGAAATAAATGGTATTGTTGTATGTATAGATTGAATCAGAACAATTAAGAATTCCTAAGATCTATAATATCAGGAAAACAAATTATATCACAGAAAATCGTTATCACATCTTAATAAATGAACATCACAGATATTTGAATTTTTTCCCCAAACAATCCGACTGTACTCTTTCAACTTTAAGGATTATATGAATGTAAAATAATACAATGCTCAGTCCTCAAATCCAAAAATAGAATCCATCTCAAACCAAGAATCTTCTGTCCTCTTCAGTTTGGACAGCTTTGAATTACTCTTTTGATTCTTCAATCTCTCCTTTGGAGAAGTCAAGAAGAATTTACCTGGAGGTTTTGCAGGAGCTTTTCGGATATTTTGCGACTTTTCTGATTGGGGTTCCTAAAAATTTAATGCTCAGTTTTGAACAACTAGACTTTTATTCTATGTTCTATCATTATTATATTAAAATGTAATTTTTTATTTCATTACAACTAAACGAATCTTAAAAATATTCCCTAATACAGGTTGGAAAATACAGAAGAAGAGTTAGGTCATCTTTTTTATACCTTATTGACTTCCTGAGTAGTTCTCTGGGGCTTCGCTTCTTGTTTTCTTCTTGTCTGTGTAAAACCAAACAAAGAATATTTATCATTGAGGGTGAAGTTACAGGGTTTCTTGTCTGGTCCATTACTTTCACGATTTTTTTTTAAAAGAAAAATTTTGTTATTTGGCTTCTCTTTCAGAGACTTAAAACAGTGTTTTTACGCTGTATGATTTAGCATTCTTTAAAATATTTTTTTCTTACTCAGATTCAGATGGAATGTGGTTTGTTTAGATTTTGTTTTATCATTCTAATCAAAGCTTTGATCTTAAAGACTGCTACCCCAGGATCTATTTTAGAATATAAAAACCTAAAACAAAACTTATTTTGAAAGGAAATTTTTAATAAAACTATCATGACTAAGCCACATACTTGGTTTAGTGTAGATGGAGCTCTGGGCACCCTATTCAGCTGTAACTGTTTTGGAGTTCTTGTCTCCTCTTCCTCCTCACTGTCATAGGTCAGACTTCTGTCTGGTGTTTTCACTTTGGGAGATGGTTTCAGCAGTAGTGGTGTTCTCTTTGGTGTTGTTGTTTTCAGACGACTCTCAATTTCATCCATCTGAAAAAAATTGAATATTGGCAAATCCTTAGTTGAAACATTAATTTTCAATGAGGGGCAATCTATAGGATGAAACTATGCTGCTCAGGTCATTTACTGAATGTTTGCTGGCATGTGCCTGAATCGCAGAGCTCTCTATCATTCACAACATGTTGAAACTTTTCAGTGGAGATTCAGTTGAGTGTTTTGCGCAGTTTCATTATTTAACATCATGAAAAACTTATTTAAATACTGTTGAATTGTGATTTTATTTGTCTGCCTTTACATTTCAACTTTAAAAAAAATGGATAACATTTTGTTACTGAAATGAAATTACCTCCACTTCCATCATTTCAGATGAGGAGGAGTCAGATCTTTCTTCCTCATCATCTGAAGCAAACACTACTCTTCTCTTTTTAACAATGGAGTTTCCGCTTTCCTTCAGAATGCTTCGTTGTGGAGTTTTCAGCACAGATGAAATAGGAGTGACTGCCTTGTTAGCATTTGGACTTGGTCTTTTTAATAAATTTTCCTTCTTCTGAGTGGGGGTATATTTTGGTGTAATGCACTAAATGGGTAAATAAAATGTAAAATTATGTTGGACTATACATTCAATTAAACTTTCGACTTAAAGATTACTGTACAGTAAAACTTGGTTATCACAAAGTCACTATAGGAACTTTGAAATTACTTCGCTTTAGCAGTAATTTGTTTTATTTGTATAAGGAATTAATTAAATTTATATAGTTGCGGATAAAAAAAGCTATAGCTTTAGCTATATCCATGAATTCGCAATATCCATGTTTGTACTAAATGAGTTTTACTGTATAACTTGAGCTTTAACAGCAAAATGTACATTCAAGTGGTTTTATCCCTGACTTTTTACCTCTTTACTCAGCGGTGTAACTTTAGGTGTCATCCTTATATTGTTGTTGAGTTTACTTGAACCTCTGTCTTCCTCTGATATAATCTGTATCCTTGGTGTCATTAGAAGATTCTCTTTTACGCTCTGATTATTATTGGCTTTTTTCTTTAGTTTTAATGATGTATTGGACTCTCTCTTTTCTACTTTCAAGTCATTCATCTTGGTCATTAGTTCCTGAATCTCTGTTTCCTGTGAATTGTTGATATTTAAAAAGTCACGTGTATAGAACTTACTTCCATACTATTATTTACTCAATTTAAAAAAAATCATCAGAACTGAAAATAAGACATTACCTTATCATTTAAGTCATTCTCATATCTCCTAATTTTATCCTTGTATTCTTTGTTTTCCTTCTCAACATTACTCTGCACAATTAAGGTCATAAGCATTCATTAATGAAAAATACAAATATTATATAAGAGGATTATTTTCGTAGTTTTCATTGGCTGAAAGGACGTCACATGACATTCCTCCTTTTGCGATAGCGACGTGAAAGCGCGTCCGCGGAAAATGATATCGCACAACACGCCGTTCGGTTGCACTGAAGTTACGTAGAACGTGACGTCATAATAAAAGAAACATGAATTTAACCATTGTGACGTAATGACAGCCAAGTCCGTTGTGTTAGGACTGTGTCGGTGCATTCACTTTGAGTGATTATATAATATAACTATTATGGACTTCAGTGAACGGTCAATATGTGGTTATAAGGACTCATGGCAATTGATATTGACCTCAGACACAGAAAATGATAGCGACCTCGCAGGCTCTGTCGCTATCACTTTCTGTGTCTTCAGTCAATATCAATTGCCATGAGTCCTTATAACCACATATCGACCTACACTGAAGTCCATAATTGTATAATATACACCGTGTGAAAATAATCCTCCCCTAAAAATGTTAACATGCATTTAATCATTCTGTTATATCTATTTAGAAAAAAAATTACCATATCCTCTTCATATGATTTTAATTTGCTCTTCACTGCATCTACTTCAGCTTGATATTTTGAAACCAGTTCATCTTTCTGTGAGATGGAAATGATCAATATATCACTTTTTGATTCCATTACAATATCATCCTGTCAAATCTCAACTAATGATATGAATGATAATGATAATGTATAAAATTAAATAAACTATGACTTAAAGTATGCAGTTTGCATCAGTATATAAATACCTCTTTGATGCTGTCTTCAAATTCTGCAGCTCTAGTCTGCAGGTCTTCATTTTCACTTTGTAAATCTTTCTTTAAGGAGAGAAAAAGGAAGCTACTTGAAAAGGTTGCATGATATGAATTCATGTCTTTCACACTACTAGCAATATGCTAGGACTTGAATATAGTACTTGAAAAGTCACTGGTGTTCAATATATATATATATATATATATAGGGTATATACAGCCGCATGAGTATATAACAGCCTAAATCTGCATGTATGCACCACAACTGCTATATATATATTTTTTAATATGATAAAATCCTTTAAAAATATCGAAAAAATGTTTTTTTACACTCACCACTTTTTCATTAGAATCAGCCAAGAGATTCTGGACCTGATCTACTTCGCTTTGCAGCTCCTGTATGTGAGCGTTTGTCTATCATAAATATATAAAAAAGCAAATTCAATCTTAAATACTTATTTTGTAAAGTACAGTTACAAGGGGTTATCAAAAAGTTCGTGGACTGAGGCTATAAAATTAGTACTATGTAGTCTGTGCTTTCCAAATTTATTTGGAACATAAAACAACACAAAGTATAGAAATGTTGAAAATTTTAGCTTGATACGTTCATTATTTGCCAAATTATTATAAATAAAAATGACAATATATGATCACCCAGCGCTGTCGCCGTTTAATTTCATGACGTATGACAACGTCATTGTTTTTCAATGTCCGCTTTTTCTACCTCATATACTTAATAATTTGAAGAGATTCCATGGAGCTGAGAAAGGACTTAAACCCGCATTGTTTATATGACTTATCAATGCCATGAACAGCGGTTTTCAAAGAATATAAAAATTCAAGTGGATTTATACATTTGGAGAAGTTCCATGCTTGATTGAGCCAGCTTTTTTTGCTTTTTGGAGTTCAATATCTACAACACATAATCAACGTCTTTATTTGACGTGATTGATTTTTCACACCTTGACTACAAATCGACATTAACTGTGCATCCCTTTTCTCTCTGAATCTTTTCTGACATTAAAAGACAAGTACTCTGGATGCATATAATTATTTCTCTGTAGCCAGTTCAAACATTTCTTAGGTCTATAACAGTTTTTTCAAGGGTAAAACTTTATTAAATGTTGGATAAGGAAACCCGTCCGCCATTTTGACGTCACATTCGTGGCCTTATTTGTTTGGACACTCCATGTAAAATTTAGGATAAAATTTTATAGAACTTCCAGAATGAAGTGAAAATACCATATTGTATGGAACAATTGTGTCCGAACACATACCTGAATTAATGGGGTATTTAGATGTCAAATGTTCATATACCCAAAGAATTTTTCTCAGTTACACTTAGGTTGCAAAAACGTCGTATTCAAGGTTGCGCCGCCTGGACATACCATTGCTTACAAAAACATTACTAATTTATTAAAAAATAAAACTTATGATTTATGGTTTATTCTTCAGACAGAAAAGATTATGCTTACTAGATATTTAAAAATTCCTTGATGTACCTAAAGCGGTTTTAATTTTATGGCGCTAGTCCACGAACTTTTTGATAACCCCTCGTATGTCTACATATTATAGCAATAACATGGAGTTAGATATACAGTGTATGTGATAGCAATTCACCTCTGATTTTGAGAGATCCTTGCTTCGACTGATTTCTTTCTTCAGTTTCTCTATTTCCTTGTCTTTGTCTCCCACAAGCTTAGCATTTGTCTGGTGAAACTTCTCCATTGTGGTCATAAGCTCCTGTACCTCATGTTCACATCTTTTCTCTGTTGTTTCTTTTTGTTTTATTATATCATCATACTGTTTCTTCATTTCCTGAACCTAAATAAATGACAAACATTTTAATAATAAATAGAAAAAATAACAGAAAATGAATGTAATTTTTTTTTCTATCGCAATATGCAATTTCAAATTTGTGTTTTTCAATCCATTAATAAAAAAGAATATCTTTTTTTAACTTCTGTGATTATATACAAACAGATAAATCTTATAAATTGAACACATTTGACTTCATTATACTGTTTAAACTATGTAAAATGAAGTTATTACTTCAAGTCCAAGATTTTACCTCAGATTTGGCTTCTTCACACAAGTTCTTCTCTTTCTCCACACTAGCCCTTAATTCCTCACACACAGACTGCAGCTCCTGTAGTTCTTGGTGACTCTTTTCCTTCTCTCCCAGCAGTTCTTCCATTTCTCTGTCCTTTGTCTCAGTAGCTTTAGTTTGTGCAGTCAGTTTGGACTTAAGACTTCTGATCTAATATTTTAAAAGTAATGAGAATTTATGTAAATTTATCTTAACTGTTCTGCTTCACAATGCAATGTAAACTTGTTCTTATGGTAATACATGTACACTTGTACTATTTTTTTCTAGAAATATTCATGAGTAGTTTAATACATTCAAGCAGTTTGAGCTAAATAAAAATATAACATGTCAATTGATAAAAAAGTTCATGCCTCCTTCTCCAGTTCCTTTGAATGCTTATTCTTTGCAGACAGATCTTCTTTTAAACTTTTCATTTTCACAGCCAGTTTGTCTGTCTCTTTAGTCATACATTCCAATTCCCCATTGAAATTCCGATCCTATAAAAACAATTAAATTCCAAATTATCACTCAAAGAATGTCTACAAATATGTATGTGTACTAAATTTACTAGAGCACAAGTTAAAAACACAGAATATTCTTAAATTCAGAAAAAAGCAATATTATCCTTTTGCAGGGGATATTGTAATGCAGTAGTTGTGTGTGTGTTTGTTTATGGGTTTGTTATGTGTCCTGTATAAAACAATAATGTCATAATTTGCATCAGAATCTTCCTGTCAAATGCTGCCTTGATTTGTAGATATACTCCTTGCGAGGGGATGCTCTGCCTTATTGCTGTGCCCTTTTATATCACTGAATTATTTACCAATTTGCCAAAATAATTGTCCCACCAAAGTTGAAGCATTTTATTTTAAATTATGGCTAAATTAGAGTCAACAATCTGAACATTCACTGAGTTAACTCATTTCGTTTAATATACATTTTTTACTTACCTATTCCTCAGGTAAACACATTAGATGTACACCATGTAAAAAAAAAAATACCTGTTCTTCCTTCTCAGATTTCAACATTTCATTTTCTTCTAAAGCTGCTTCTAGTTCTTTCTGAATATTTTCAAGTTTTTCTCTATGATATAAAAAAATGCAAACAAACAAACAAATTCAAAATCAAACAAAAAAAGTGTTTTCATGCTTCTGCTGCAATTAAGTAAAATTGTCATTATTGGGTGGTCTCATTTCACAAAATATGCATTTTAAATTAGATAAACATAATGTAGTAAAAAAAATGGTACATTATTATTTCTTTAATACAATTTTAATCACTTACTCATATTCTTTTTCAACAACTTTCAATTTGTTTATTTGATTCTGTAAGCCTTCCTCCCTCTTTGATAGAGTCTGCATTTAACAGAAAAATACTGTAAATGTACTGTAGATCACTAAATTCTTGCGACGCCTAATTTTCGCGAGATTGTCATTGACTCTTTGTAAGCGAGACATAATTTTTACAGTATTACATTTGGCGTGTACGATATTTGGCAGAAGTTCAATTTCCATCAAGTTAGCATAGAAGACATTTAGTGATGTACTTGAATTAGCGGACTCTGCTTTCCGCCAAAATTGCGAAATAGAATACACCGCTAAATGTAATGTTTACAGTAGATTCTATTACACAGAGTCATTTCATTCCATACATATATTATACAAAATTTTAGGCATTGGAATAGTTTTTTATGCTTAGTGTGCTGTAATTTAATTACTTTATTTCTTTCCCTTATTAATTTTTTTAGCATTGATTTCAGTTTAAAGGCATTGATTTTATTTTCTGCACCTACCTTGATTTCTTTTTGCAATTTATCAATGTCAGCTTTGAACAGATCAATTTCACTGTTCAGATTTTTAATCAACTCCTCATCCTCCTTGATTTTAATTTGTAACTGCTCAATGTTTTGTCTGAAAATATATATTTTTTGTTTTATTACTACACCATCTATAAGTTCATGTAGTCAATTTATAACTATAAGGTGTAATGAAACACTTTAGAAACAAGAACACATTTCATTAATTCAATTAAACTACGATAAAAATTATGTACATACACACAGTCAAACCTTATTCTCTCAAAATTGATGGGACTAATGAAAAACTTAAATGTGTATATATACCCAAGTATGCAAGATATCAAAGGTAAAATACTTCAAGATTAAGTGGTTGGAACTTCTAGATCCCCTCAATATATCCAAGATACTTGAGATATCAGTATTCAAGATACTTAAGTTCAACTGTATATAGAACAAATCATCTCATATAGAATTGTTCTTTTTCAAAAGGCACACCTTTCATTAATGAGCTGTTGAGAAACATTTTCCAGTTCTTCAGACTGTGCTGAACAAAAATCCATCTTTTCTGCAAATGATTTCTTTATTTCTTGAAATTTTGCCTATAGATAAAAAAAAATCTTGCATGTATATTTGTGTATTTATATATATGCACAGCCACAACTCTTTAAAAATTTTAGAGTATGTTTACTTGAAACATTTAAGAGAATTACTTAAGAAATTTTACTCTAAAGACTGAATTGTAAGATGCATGCAAGGTTATAAATAAACATCATGTGAAAACAAACGTTAGCTAATGTAAAGGAAGTGTCTGAACATTTTTATGGCACGCCAAATTCACAAAAATGAGATAATCATAGTTTCACAATCGATAAACTAGGTTTATCGGTTGTAAACTATAGTTTACGGACTGTAAACTATAGTTAACAACGTTAATCTATATTTTACATCTGTAAACTATAGTTAACGCGATAATCTATGTTTCACAACCGTAAACTATACTTAACA
>PRKT01000264.1:465653-498208 GCA_003671525.1 Saccostrea glomerata | reverse complement strand
GATCTTTCGGCCGCGTTCGATGTTATAGACCACCAGATTCTTTTCCATCGTCTTGAATACTCATACGGGATATCCGGTTCTGTGCTATCATGGATAAAGTCCTATTTAACTGACAGGAGTCAGAGAGTTTCGGTAGGTGCAACCTTATCAAATGCGGAATCGCTTAAAATCGGTGTGCCTCAGGGCTCGGTTCTTGGACCCCGGTTGTACTGTTTGTTCTCGAAACCTATAGGAAATATATGCAAGCGTCATAAAATGCGGTATCACTGCTATGCAGATGATACCCAAATATATCTCGTTATTGAGCCACACGAAGACTTGAATAATGTGGCCTCTTCTCTTAATGCTTGTCTAGTCGACATAAAACTATGGATGTGCACCAATCTTTTAAAATTAAATCATGAAAAGACTGAATTGATGTTCTTTTGTCCAAAACATAAAATAAAAGACGTTTCTACATTCAATCTTGTTTTTGGAGAGAGCTCAATTAGTGACTCTCCTTTTGTGAAGAACCTTGGAGCCTATTTCGACCAGACTCTAAGTATGGAGAAAAACTGCACTTCAATAGTTAGAACATGCTTCAATAATATCCGGAAAATCGGTCGCATCCGTCCGTACATCACTGACGACGCATGCAAAACCTTGATAAATTCACTTGTGACTTCCCGGCTCGATTATGCAAACTCGTTGATGTATGGCATAAATAAGCAACTTGTGAATAAACTGCAAAAAGTCCAAAATACTGCTGCGCGGCTGATTACTCGTACCAGGAAATCTGATCACGTGACCCCAATCTTGAAAGATCTCCACTGGCTCCCTGTCCAATACAGAAGTCAATATAAAATACTTTTGTTTGTATACAATGCATTGAACAATCGTGCTCCAAATTACTTGTCCGAGCTTCTCAAAATATACTCTCCTTCCAGGTCCTTGCGTTCACAGTGTTCTTTTCTTTTGGATGTTCCTAAAGTTAGAACTGTTACGTACGGCAGTCGTCGATTTGACTACGCCGCCGCCTCACTATGGAACTCTCTTCCTCTGTGTCTTAAAAATTCCAAATCTGTTTCCGCTTTTAAAAAAGGACTTAAAACTCACCTCTTTGAACGAGCTTACGAGGGAATGTAAATATTGTTTTTATAGTGTTATATATATAGCTAATGTAAAAAGACAATGAACTGATCTTAAAGTTTTTAATATTTTTTATTTCGTGCTCTACTGATCGAGTACAGGTTCCTTTAATATTTATTACTATTATTTTTTAAAATGTTTCATTAGTTGTAAATTTATTAAAGTGACTCCCACGCAACGTAATATTTTATGGTCTTTTAGTACACATAAAGTCTTTTAGATGTCCTATTTGTATGCACAAATATGTATTATGTATTTTTTAAAGTAATTTGTTCGCCATTTTGTAAGCTTATATCTATTTTAATGTGAAGCGCACTAGAGTGTCATTATTATAATGCGCTATAGAAATTATTGTATTGTATTGTATTGTATTGTACTAGGTTTATCTCATTTTTGTGAATTTGGCGTGCCATACATTTTGTAAAAAAAAAAATTATGAAATTTTGCAAATTTCTAAATTTCTGTACAATGCATGTATTTTGTTCTTATAACAGCAGAGAAAAAATTAAGTTTTTCAATTCAAAATTTCTGGTCAAACAAGTTTGCAAACTTGTCAAATGATGTGCAATCTTTGAACTCAGTGGAGTAGCTAATATTGATTATGTGTTAGTCTAATGATTGATATAGCCTGATTCCATTCTTACTTGTTTTTATCAGTAGTGCATTAATTCCCTTCGATCAAGTTTATGATGATAGAGAAAAATTAAAGCAGCCCATACCTCTCTTGCAAGTACTTCTTTGTTTAATTCACTGAGTTCTCCTTTGACTCTCTTGTTTTCTTCTAGTACAACATCCAAATGATTATTAAGACTTTGCAACTCAGTCTAAATTCAAACAAAAATCAAACAATTTATATATGTATTGTTCAATTGAGATCATTATTCAATCAGGTTTGGCAATGATAAAAACATGTTAGTAACACAGCATGATTAAGTTTTTAAAACATTAGTTTTGCACGAGGACCAATAAGTAACAGAAGTATAATTCTTATAATGATTTTTTGCAGCATTGTCATTCATTTTTAGTAGTAATATGTACTTTAATTTTATAGTACATAAATTGTTTGTTGATTATCAGGTTACAGTGGAACAAAACATAAAACAACTTGAAATGTTTCCTAGCTTCTATCAAGTTATATCATATCAAAAGAAAAAAAACCTGAACAAAATTATATGATTATATAGTTTACATGTATAAAATGTATCTTCAAGGATGTTATCAGAAACACATTATAAAATGCAAGCCTTTTTTAAGCTTTTAAGTACATGTATTTCTTAGAGAAAATATTTAATAGTTCATATATCTTGTTGTCTAAGTTTTCATCCTTATATAGTGTTATTACAACTCTTAAATTCTTAAAACCTTTCCCTCATAGAGAAGTTCCATTTTTTAATTTACATTTCAAGTACGTGTAATGAATATATACATTTACAAAAATGTACAGACAGACAGGAAAAATGATATGATCCTAAAATTTATAGACATGTACATACCTTGTGATCTAAGTTTTCATCCTTATACTTTGACAGCTCTGTACTTAATCCTGCCATCATAGCCTCTAAATTTGTTTTTTCAACTAAAATTTGCTCCCTTTCATGAAGAATGATAGCCTTTTAATTAATAACAATGAATAAATAAATTAGATCACTTCAATTTTGCGGCACCTAGAAATATTTTCATAAAATAGTGAAATTAAGTTTTTTGCACTCTTTTGAGTTTAATTGTCACCTTTTCTTCATTTAGTCCATGAACTTTCCTTTCCATCTCACTTTTCTCCATCATCAAAATATCTAAGAATAAAAAACAAGTAAATATGTGCACGCAGGGTTTTGTTATACAAAAAGAACTTAACACTTAAACCCAAAATTTAAGTCAATTGTAAAATCTTGCAAAATTTATGATTATGTTAAAAATCTGTGCACGAAATTATTTTATTTTAAAATAAATGTTAAAGAGAAAGTTATTTGAAAAATACATTTTGTTCTTTATAAATCTTATTATCTACCGGTAATAACCAGGTTTTAAGTTCTTTAACTTTGTAAAATGGTGGGCTGGCTTTCAATTTCAATATAGGCATCTTTTACAATGGATTGCACCCTTTTTACCCTGGATTTTAAACTCTGGTATCAACTTAATAATGAAATTATTTTTCTTCATGAAAAAATATTCCAAACTACACATGTACAAAATAAACATACATACAGTAATACTACTCTTAAATTCTGAAAACCTTTCCCTCCTAGAAAAGTTCCTTTTTATAATTTACATTTCAAGTACATGTCATGGATATATACATTCACTAATATGTACAGACAGTTGGAAAAAATGATATGATCCTAAATTTTATAGACATGTACATGTATCTTGCTCTCAAATTACTGTAAAATCACAAATTTTTGTGGGGTCAAATTTTCAACGTTTGAGGAAAAATATTGGTTTGTGGGGATTTGATTTCGTGGTTGAAAAATATTTAGTAGCAACGCATATGAAATTTTACATTTCCTGGTGGTCATAAATTGGTTTGTCTCTCCATACCTCAAAAACAACGAAAATTAAACCGCCATAAAGTAGTGATTTCACAGCAACATAGTTTACCGAAAATAGTTTGATTTATCATGTCAATGACATAACAAAAGTGTCGACAGATGAATAGACAGACAATGTTTTCATGCAGGGCCTAAATTTAGTGAAGCTTGTGATATAACTCTGGCATCCATCTTTTTGAAGTTTGTAGAGGTGAAAAGCATACTCGATTATGAATTAATACATACCTTTTGCGCTTTTCAAGTCTTCAATTGTGTGTTCCATTTTTTGCAGTGATGTTTCAAGTTCAGACACTCTGTGTTAAAATAATGCATTTTAAAACATACAAATTTGCAGAGTACATATACTCGAAAAAAATTTAACCAAATATTTTTTTTTTATTTTTTTTCTGTTACTACATGCATCTCTGTTATAATCAAAGTTTTGTTCATTGTTGTAATTAAAGCACAATATATCAATTATAATAATCACCTTGACTTTTCATTACCAAGCGTACAGTTCAAATTTTCAAGGTGACCTCTGAGACTATTGACTTCTTGAGTATAAGAAGATCTGTTGGTTTCAAATTCTGCCTTCAGTAGCAAATGGTCATTCTGGCTTTCCTCTAATGACTTGCTTGTCTTGGTAAGTTTCTCTTCCAATTTCCCATAGTCCTCCTGTGCACAAAAGAAAAAAAAAAATAATAAAGTTCACTTTTAAAAAGAATCCTCATAATACTAGCATACATTTTGTATAAAGTTAAAGACTGCAATAGTGAAGTTGAATTCTTTCCCTTAACTTGTGTATAACAATTAACCAATCTGAATCAGTTTTCATTATTGAAGTAAATTAACCATTATTTTCTTCAGTTTCTCTTCAGATTCTGTCAGACAGGTTTGCTTCTGCTGCAAGTCACACTGTAAATTCCCAATCTCACTTTGCAGTTCATCTGAGATTTGAAGAAAAATATGCAAACCTTAGAGTCTGAAAGCTAAATGTGATGTATCTTTAGCATTGGACTAAAAGAAAATACAAACTTGTTGCAATCTATTTATTGCCAATTTTGCATAAAATATATCATAAGTTTCTATCTACTTAAATATTTTTTCACATAACAAAATTGTTTTACTCAAAAAACTTCAGATTAAAAAAAAATCAGATGCTTATCAATAAGCAAGAATTAATCTGCCCCACTGTCGCATTAATCTCTTTTACAGAATACCTATAACAGAGTTCATCTTGTGTATTTCATCCTCATTCTTGCAGAGTTCAGCCCTAACATCTCGAATCTCTAGGTCTTTCTCATCACACAATTTCTCCAAATCATTCAGCTGCATAATAGATAAAGCAGTGCATTAATTCTTTTCATCAATTGAAAAAATACATAAATATTTTCTATGCTTTGTGTGTTTCTCTCTAGCAAGCAGTATTGATGTATATACCCATAATTATATGCAACTATTAAAAACAAGAGGCCCATGGGCCACATCGTACACCTGAGTAACTTTGGTGATGCAGTTTTTAACCAGATTTCCCCATTTCTTATATCTATAGTGTGCCACCCCTCGTCTTGATTTTGATAATTTAGAATCTACACTACCACAGGATGCTTTCATATAAAAAGTTTTTATGGCCCAGTTGTTCTTGAGAATAAGATTTTTAAATATTAAAAAACTAAGATTCCCTATTTTTGCCCCGCCCTACCCCCTAGGGGTCATGATTTTTACAATTTAGAATCTATACACTATCCAAGAATGTTTCCATATAAGTGTCAGCTTTTTTAGTTCAGTGGTTCTTGAGAAGAAGATTTTTTAAAGATTTTTTTCCTGAACATTTCAATGTAAAACTTTGATTCCCTATTGTGGCCCCACCCTATCCCTTGGGGGTCATGATTTTTGTAATTTAATTAAAATCCACACTACCCAGGATACTCCCACATAAATTTCAGCTTTAATGGCCCAGTGGTTCTTGAGAAGAAGATTTTAAATTTTTTTCCCTATATTTTCTAAGTAAAACTTAGATTCCCTATTGTTGGCCCACCCTACCCCTGGGGATCATGGTTCACAAAATTTAGAATCTACACTACTCCAAGATGCTTCCATGTAAGTTTAAGCTTTTATGGCCCGGTGGTTCTTGAGGAGATTTTTTAATGACCCACCCTATTTTTGTCTTTTCTTGACTATCTCCGCCTTGAAAGGGGTCTTGGCCCTTAAATTCATTTTAACAATTAAAACTCCACATCACCCAAGTATACTTTGTACCAATTTTGGTTAAAATTGGCCAAGTGGTTCTTGAGAAGAAGTTGAACATGAGAAAAGTTTACAAACAGATTTTGAATAGACGGACAGACGCCAGGTGATCAGAAAAGCTCACTTGAGTTTTCAGCTCAGGTGAGCTAAATTTGTCAAAATTCATAAATCAAATGAATTTACTTACAGCAGTTTTCATTTCTTCCTTGTGATTTTTCAGTTCTTTTTGCAGTTCCTTGCCTTTCTTTAATTCTGCTGTCACTTCATAGATTAACAATGAAAATAAAATAAATAATTTGAAATTTTTACAAGTAATCATAAAAATCTCAACTGTCCATAGAATTGTTTCCTGTCAATTTTATGCAGTGCACATATCTGTGCCATCAATTAACATTTACTGAGCAACCCATCAAAGGAAATGTTAATTATATTCATTGCTATATATTTGCAAGAATATTTAGTTCAACTTTGTAAACAGGCATTTACAACTTACATTTTTCTGTCAAATCTTCCTTTTCTTTCTTTGATGTTATATCAAGACTTGTAAACTTTTCTGATAACTCCTACAAAATGAAATAAGTGGATTAAAAATATTGAAAAAATCATCAGACTCAATTGAAATTTAGGTGCCAGCATTAAAATTAGGCCATTTCATTAAGTAATCAGTCCCTGGATATTAATTTAAATAATCTGACTCACATCATTAAGAATTAATTGCTTCAAAAATGAACCAAAATCTATTTCTCATACCTCAAACTGCTTAACACGTTGTTTCTCAATATATTTCAGCTCAGTGCGCTCTGTTTCACCTTTAAAATGAAAAGAATCAAAATGCAAATGATATAGCTACTGCATTTAATATTTTGATGTTTTTTTTAATTTGCAACAGTAATTGATAAATGGCTATTCATTCATTTGCAATGGATTCCTACATAACCATGCATCTACTGTGTCATCATGTCCTTTCTATTAATGGTCTTAAAAACATACATTTTTGCAGTCTTTCCTCCGAATCAGCAGAGTGGTCTTTCAAAAGATTACACATGTCTCTTGTAGCATTTATTCTGAAATTGATACAATGGAAAAAATGATGTATCACATAATGTTACATAATTATATGTATACATTATGAAATAATAACATTTACACTTAAAGTAATTAAAACCCATTCTCGATATATTTTATGTACATACGTATATATGTTACAATGTACTATATATTAATACATTATACGTTAGTTAATTTGTTAAGAATACAAAGCTACTTAAAACTTTGAATTTTTTTTAAAATTCATTTACTCCTGCAGAGATTATCAAGAAAGTGAATTGAAGTACTTTAATTTTAAAGGAACTGAATTCAAATATTGACTAAGTTTATAATTATAATTACTACATAATTTATCATTGGCCAAGAAAGTACTCCCTTTCATGCTCTAAATACCTATGAAGAATTTCCTCCCTGCTGGTTATCTCTTCTTGAAGACGCAGACTGAGGCTTTCATTTTGAAGCTTAGCAGAAGGAAAGATTACAGAATAAATATTTAATATGATAATATTGTATGATAATTTTAACATAAATATATGTATTAATATATTTTCTTATATATGTACAAACACATTTTATAAAAAAAAGTTTTAAAGTAGTACCTGAAGTTCAAGAATAGATTTCCTCAGGCTTTCAATGGTGTGAGTAGACTCTTTTATTTTCTTGTCCTTTAGAAATAAGAATAAATGAAAAGTTAATTAAATTTGGAAGTATGTGTATTTAGAAAAACCAGATTCATACAGGCTCGTAACCTTCAATCACTCCAACACTAAAATTGAATGATGTGGAAAAAAGAAATGTTAAAAAAAGTAGACTGAGATCTTGTCTAGAGCTGCATTAAATTAAAGCAAAATCAAATATTAAGAATAATTTTTCTAAAAAAAAAACACTTTAAATTTTTTTTTAAAATTAAACACAGCTTAACTGTCATCTTATAAGTAAGTGATTGTGAAAGAAAATTAGAGAAGATTTGAAGCCTATGCAGACATATATAACCTTTTGCTTGATTTCGATTTCGGTTTGGACTTTCCATTTCCTAATACGATCTGCCTCATGCTGCAGTTTCACATGTAAAGAAGATATCCTTTCATTGCCTTGGGTCTGTTCTTGTTGTGAAATAACTTGGTTTTGTTCATTCTCTGAAAGCAGGAACACAAAATTTGTATTTAAAATGTCTGTAGGGCCCAGCAAATAACTTGAAATAAATAATATTCATTTGTTAAAATAATGCAAACTAAAATTAACTGTATAATCCCTATCAACTGCCCTAGGCGCTTAGAAAATTGCGAAAAAGGGGGCGGTTATTTTGGTATTCACTTTGTAATATTTGATATCAAATTTTCACTTGAAAAATATTTTGAAAAAAAAAAAATTTCAAATAATCTCTAAAACAAGAGGCCCAGGGGCTCACCTGAGAAAATCGGCTAGGAAAAAGCACAAAGCAGATCAGAACTGAAAAGTTCACTGAAGGGGGGGGGGGGGGGGGGCTTGAATTTTAATACTACTTGAGATTGCCTTCATATTAATACAGCATATGACATTGCTGTTCTTGATAAAAAGATTTTCTTAAAAACATTTTCTTCCTATATAACTTCGAAATAATTAGAATTTGATTCCCCATTTTTGGGAAGACGATTTTAAAAGATTTTCCTATCTAGTCCAATGTAGAACTTTGATTAGCCATTTTGCCCCCCCCCCACCACCCCAATCCCCAGGGGTCATGATTCGAACAAACTTGAATCTACACTACCTGAGGATGATTTCACATGAATTTCATCTTTCCTGGTCCATCGGTTCTTGAGAAGAAGATTTTTAAAGATTTTTCTTATTCCTGTGTAAGACTTTGGTCTGCCACTGTGTGGCCCCACCCTACCCCCAGGGGTCATGATTTGAACAAACTTGAATGTACACTACCTGAGGATGCTTCCTTATGAGTTTCATCTTTCCTGGCCCAGTGGTTCTTAAGAAGAAGATTTTTAAACATTTTCCCTATATACTCCTATGTAAAACTTTGATTGGCCATTGTGGCCCCACCCTACCACCAGGGGGGTCATGATTTGAACAAACTTGAATCTACACTACCTGAGGATGCTTCCACATGTGTTTCATCTTTCCTTGCCCAGTGGTTCTTGAAAAATGCCATTAATTTTTCACTAATTCATAATTATCTCCCCTTGGAAAAGGGCTTGGCCCCTCATTTGAACAAACTTGAATCCCCTTCACCTAAGGATTCTTTGTGGCAAGTTTGGTTGAAATTGGCCCAGTGGTTCTTGAGAAGAAGATGAAAATGTGAAAAGTTTATGACGATGACAACGCTGCCGACGACGACAGACAACGGACAAATTTTGATCAGAAAAGCTCACCTGAGCCTTCGGCTCAGGTGAGCTAATAATGTCTAACTTTACTTTAAGTGAAGATAATTCACCAAAATTATGCTAAATGAACCATTTTCCATCAAGAAATTGGATAATAAACAAGTTTCATTTTTATTTTCTTAAAATTTTGGCAGGCTTTTGATATGATTCTAGATAATTTTCATCACTGTACAGGGGGCCCTTATTTCCTGAAAATTGTAAAAGACCTAAAGGGGTGCTTATAGGGGCAGGGGCGGTTAATAGGGATTATGTGGTATTATATACCCAATGTGCAAGATGTCAGATCTTAAAAATTAATACTGTAAATTGATTTTTTGCAATGACATGACAATATTGTCAGACGTGGACTGACTTTCTGAATCACTACATTTATAATGGTTTTTGTAATCTCTTTCACATACCCAGTCTTCGCGAAAAAGAAAAATCCTCACAGGGCATTCGGACAGACAATTAAAACAATTTCACAGGACCAAACAAGTTTTTACCAGTCCAAAACTTTGGATCATATAATGATCATAATGATGTTTCTTTATATCATATGAATCAATAAACAAATAACACATTCAAATATAACTGAAATGTTTTTTTTCTTTCCTGGTACTGTCCTATTGAACTATTTTAGAAACATTGTGGCAGAAGTACGTTTTAAAACAATCATGATCGACAAAATGTTTTAAATAATGTGTTTTGGTATTAGTTAAAGCGTCTATATGATGATACAGAAAATATAAAATTTAAAACACAACCAAAACAAACATTCGACAATCGGACTGATTTTACTAGTTAGTGCATCAGACCAAGAAGATTTTCACCTGTTTAATGTCCGACGGACAGGTGCTTTTGGGATAGACTGCATACCCCTTTCTCAAACTGATGAGCTTAAGTTCACAGTGTAAATGTCAGATTCAGCATCCAGAGCTATAGTCTGGAAGAGTCTCTCAATAGATAAACCAATGCAAATTTGGTTAAAGTATGGCCGAGAAACACTCATCTGGAAAATGTAGGTCAGATTCAGCATCCAAAGCAAGTTCAGTTATAAGCATCCATCCAAAGATGCATCATCCATGCCAGTTTGTTCCTCATCTAAAAACTGTAACCTGATGACTCATTTGGAAAACATAAATCTGGACAAGTCTGGTAGTGTCTGCATCCTTAATTGCATCGATCATCCATGAAAGTTTGATCCATGTATTAGGTTTACAATTACTTGGAAGTGGACCTGCATGCTCTTAAAACTTGCAATGGTATGTCGAAATTAAAATGCTGACGGGGGTATATCATTAAAAGCTCATCTTGACATTGCTGAGGTGAGCTAAAAATTGCACAATATTTCACTGCACTAACTCAAAATTAACTAACTCGATCAGTATCATGCATATCATATGAACATGACTTGATTTCAACTTTATTCACAATCTTATTTAAATTGGATGTTAGATCCGCTCGCATACTCGCTACACCAACATCTAACAACATCCCATTAGGGATGGGTATCGCCAAAAATTTCGTATCGCGATATATCACGATTTTTTCCCCACAATATCACGATAATATCATAATATTCTTATAATCAGTTTTTACAATGATTTTATATGAAAAGTCATTATTTTTCTAAAAAATATGCTAGAAAAACAAAATTTTACTTTCTTGAAATTTTTAGGTAAATATAACTATACAAAATCAATTATGTTTGGACGGTAAGATGCCGTTCTTTTCACTTTTTAATCATTTTTTATACTTGCTGGAATTGTTATTTGAAAGATTTAACAAATAAATGAATAATTTTTGGATTTTATAATATGTACCTAAAGACCGGTATTTAGATCTCTGTATCACGATACGTATCACGCAACAAAAAAACGCGATATACCGGTATACTGATAAAATCGCAGATCCTTACATCCCATAGAGGGTCACATCAGGGATCAATTTCTATCAACCAATCAAATTGTTGCCTGCAAAATCATCATATATTTGTTGAAACGAATAAGTCTACAGTTTCCAAATTTGACCTCTGACATGACCCTCTATGAGATGTTGTTCAATGTTTATAGTGTAGCGAGTGTGCGAGTGGATCTAACATCTAATTTGAAATAGATTGCTTTATTCAAGCTAAAGCAGTTAGTTTGATGATAGATATAGTTATATTTACCATATTGTCCTTAGCTACAACAGTAAGCTACAATAGTGTAGCCAGTTCCCCCTCCTTCTCTGTTTATGGGGGAGGGGGATATCAGATTTAAAAAAAAAAAAGAAATCTGTGAGCCAATGCTCACTAAAAATACCCCCGCTCTGATGTGAATACCGGTAAACGTACACTTTCATGTTAATACATGTATACACATGTTGCACAAAAAAATATGAAGATGACATCAGATTCATATGAAAATTAATCACACAATATGGCATGCCTCAACAAAGAGTGTACTAAAATTTCAAACATCTGCCATGACATAGTTGATGAAAAACTGCGACGAGAATTTGTTATGTATCACAGTATGAAACAGACAGGCGCACAAACAAACAGGAAGTTGACATCGGAATTAAACAAAACTGTATCCCATCACATGGCATGCCTTAGGAAAGATTGTGTTAAGTTTTCAAGCATCTGCGATGAGTAGTTGCTGAGAAAATTGCAACGAAAATTTGTTATACATGTATGAAACAGACAGACGAACGGATAAACATGAGGTTGACATTGGAAGTAAACAAAAATGGATCCAATTGTATGGCATGCCTCAGAAAAGATTGCGTTAAAATTTCAAGCATCTGCGATGAGAAGTTGCTGAGAAAACTGTGACAAAATTTTTTTATGTATGAAACGGACAGACGCACAGACAAACAGGAAGTTGACATCGGATTTGAACAAAAGTGCATCCCATCATATGGCATGCCTCAGAAAAGATTGTGTTAAAATTTCAAGCATCTATGATGAGTAGTTGCTGAGAAAACTGTGACGAAAATTTGTAACGGACAGACACACAGACAGCTACACAAGGGTAAAACAGTATACCCCACTCCTTCGGAGCTGGGGTATAAAAATGGAGAGTGCAAAAGTTATCAGTAATCCTTTGAAACAAATTTTCATTTTATCAATCTTTTCAATTTAAAAAAAAAAGTGCCTTTTTCAGCGATTTTTTTCCACCAATTGGGAATGGGTCCGATACCGGTTCAATTGGGAAAAATAACATCGAAGAAAAACAGGCGAATTTTCTCTCATTTATGCAAATGCAATGTATTTTGCATTTATTCTAAATTATTTACCTTTTACTCCTTGTTTTAAAGAATAAGCAACATGTACTTATTGTTTTTTATATTAACGTCCCATGCTTTGACATTTTCATGCTTTCAATTTGTCAAAATGTATGACACTACGCTGTCTAACCCACATGTCCCGCCAAATTACTACTTTCTCTACTTTCGATTTAAGCAGAAGTGATCAATTAGTCAACTTGTACAATGTTGCATTTAACAAGAAATACTATGTTGTCGTAGTTTGTTGCATCACAGTTGAATTGGGAATTTTTAGTCACAGAATTGGGAAAAATTAACATTTTTTGGCATTGGGAACGGTGCCGTTTATCGGTACCAGTTATATAAGGAAAAAAATGCTGCTTTTTTAAAACTTTTTGTAGCCCAGGCCATGCACTAGCCTGATCTAAGCTTTCAGTGATCTGGACAAATTAGCAAGGCTACAAATATTACTGAACTGAACCGTGTAGGAAATATATAATAATTCAATATACATGATATCAAATATACTACATATATACAGTGTACCTCTTGCTTTACTGGTCTGAAATTGTGCTGAATTTTGCTGGAGTTTTGGTCGTACTTGCATTTGGGGTGCCGAGGAAATTGGGGAAGTCTATGAAAAAAATCATCAATTCACACGTATCAACATTGATCAATAGACAGTTTTCAGTAGACCCAAATTAACAAGACTTATTTCCCATTGGCCGCCATATTGAGGGCCATTTTTGGTATTTTTCCCTCTTTGTCCTACCTGAAATATAAGAGGGTGTAGTATAAATATTTGGGGGGAAATCTTTATGAAATAAAAATTATGAAATAAAGGTCTAACAAATATATATATATATTAAAGAAAAACAATGCTTCCCACACCACAATTGCCAGTATAAAAATTTTAAGTTTGTTGAATAATGAAGGAATATGAGCATGTTGACCCCCAATATGGCGGCCAGCGGGAAAAAACTCTTGTTAATTTGGGTCTACTGAAAACTATCTATATAATTTCACAAAAACTGAACAGTATAATTCAAATTCAATACCGCAAAACAATGTATATCAATATATTGAATATAAAATTCCTGATATGAATCTCATCTTTAGTTTAAACATATAGGCCTAGCTACTGTATTTAATGTGGATTAACTAGGCCTCATTTGTCAGTCAAGAACTAATGGAATATTTGTAGATGCCACATGGTATATATAGAAAGTTCAGAAACTCAAAGTTACTGACGGTATCATTATGATTTTACCTCATAACGGTTATTCGTATTTATATTCTGTTCACTGAAAGATAACGGTTTAAAAAAGGGTTGCTGCTGTTCTCTCATCTGTTGCATTTTGACTGCTCTGCAACGATCTTTCAGTTTCACTTGATGAAGGATTTTCTGACTTGTGTTAAAAATATAAAACTGGAAGAAAAACAAAAAAGTCACAGTAAATATTATAAACAATAGTGAGTGCGTTCAAATCATATTTAGATATCGAAATACACATGAAAGTAAAGCACTGGTTGTAAATAATCACATCTCACCTCCCATCGTCTGCTAATTAGCTTTCGGAAGATCTCGTGCTGCGTCCCGAAAGTCTACAGAGCAGTCTAAAAGTAGTTAGGCCTAAGCGTTACTCCTGTATATTAGCTTTTTCAGAATAATTATTTGAAATTAAAATTCTTGAAAACTTTCAATGATTTCAATTCAATTTTAAGGTCTTCGAAACATTTATTTCTATAAGATAGAGTCTTCAAATCAAGTGAACAAACAAAAATGGAGAAAATATTTAGTGTAGCTCTGTACAAAGAACCAAAAAGCGCCACCTATCAGACCGGATGTGTAACATAATCCATGAAAATGAAAACAACAGAGTGTCATTGTCGAAATCTGAAGTTATTGAATGTTATTATATTGCATGATTGTTAATTGAAAACTATGTTTTTCATTTGAGTCAACAGAATGTCGAGTCAAATGTCTGCGATGCGATTCGCAGACTATTTCGTTGTGTGTGGACTGGACACAACCACGGGGTTAGAACCAGATCAGTTGGCAGGTGCTTGAAATATTATTTAATCTTTTGAAAGTTTAATAGAACTAGGATAAAATTAAAAAATATAACTATCCTTTAGAAAACAAAGAAAAGATGTCTTTTTACCCTGTCAAATTAGGGGACTAATTCCGATTTCAAAGGGTTTTTATGATTCCATTAACCTTAGGCCTTGGTCCCAATATTTTTAGTGAGTCAGAGTGCATGTGCTATTTGAGCTGAGCTGAGTTATGTTTATATGATTTCATTATGCATTTTATTTCCTATAGGAGATAACTTACAGTGTCCACCACTTGACCGTCCATTTAAATCAAAAGTATTACAACATGTTCCAGACAACGTTCCATGGAATCCATTCGATAATGCAGCAGTCGGAATGGTATGAACATTTCTCATCATTGTATTACTATAATTCATGTTCAATTGAAATTAGGATAAATCCTGGAAATCATCTTCCCTAGTCAAGGGTTTCTGATCTACCCTGCAACACATAAACCCTTGACTGAACAGACTAAGTTGGAAGGTGTTAACTATCACACCATCCATTGAGATTACACATTTTGGACTCTATATTGACCTCTCACCTCTGCTATTGGCCAATCAGAGTAAATGAATTCAACAGAGATTTCGAGATAATAGCGAACACAGCTAGCGAAGCGACGCTCATCACTGCGATCTCTAACGTCAACGCCCAGGCGATGAGAAAATTGGACTACTGCACATTCATTCGATAGATTTTTTTACAGCAGTAATTTGGACCCACAATGCATCGCTTCATAAACAAAAGCTAAAGCAACATTCTTGCAAGAATAAGAACATAGGTCAAACGAATGTAAACTTGCCTTGATTTAATGAATTTGTTGTTCTTTATTAAAATCAGCCCTGTTCAGGTTCGGTTTGGTACAGCAACATGCATTCGACATCATGTGACGTCAGAGTCTTAGACGCGCCAAATGTCACTTGCTGTTTGACAATCCTGATCTAAATGAAAACTGGATATTATCTACGCTTACCCTAACGGTCGCACCATCAACATATTATTGGAAGTCGGTAATAAATTCAAGATAACTCAATTAAAAAGCTAAGACAAACCTTTAACTGGACTTTTTAATGATAAAAATGTTATCCTTAGGACTATAACTTTTTCTGTTTCCGATTTAGTTTCATGTTAAATAAAACGATAATTTTGAGTGGTTCACGCAAACTTGCATGAGGCCAATCAGGGAGCCCATTTCTAACCCTGTCAAACTTAATATATTCGGTCAAGGGATTATGTGGAGTAGATCAGAAACCCTTGACTTGGGAAGATGCCTGGAAATGAACGTTTCTCATTAAATGTAATTTTGTCTACCTGTCCAGTGTTTAATTTCTCACAACATGAACCTTAATATTTGTTTGTCTTTTGATATGCATATATGGTAAGTTATACCAATCATGTATGTATCCTATTTCTATGATATGGGCCTTGTTTAAAATAATGGCAATAAATATGGTATTGTGTTGAAGGGATGTTTGAATTTAAATTATTTTGTTTTTCAGCTCTGCATGCCACAAGGCCTCGGCTTTTGCACCCAGAGGGAATCAAAACGAGCAAGATTTCACTCCTTCTTGATAACGAAGGAAGATGGATCTCGAATATTTGGATCGGCCTTGACCTTTTATGAAGAGGTCAGGGACAAAAAAATTTGTGCTGCCATGCAGACTCTGCAACACATGTACCGAGCACAACCAGAAGAAGAAGTTGAGGAAGAGAACCAGTCAACTCTACAACTACGGCACAGTCCAAAAGTCACTAAACGATCTAGTCCCAGACAGAGCATAAAAGTCTTTGATTCACAAACTGACACGCTTTTTGTAACCAAGTGTCTTTGTCTCATTACCCAGTATCCATTTGTTACAGCCCCTAGGGAATATCTAAAACAGCTGTATGAAGCCATAGAGAAACCATCTAAGTCACATCTGCCATTGGAGAGTTATATTTATAACATTCTGACAGAGGTCCCTCTCCCACCCCCGGGGCGGAGCATGAAGTTTTATGGTGTCTCCAGGGCGGTCTTTACTCAGAGACCAAGTAAGTAAATATTACGATATTAAAAAGTCCATGTGGCTACCCATATAATATCCAAAAAAAATAATTTGTATGTCATTAGTAAGAAATTTGATTAATTTTCTTAAACTTGCTTATATGAACGATATTATTGGGAATCACATTTCACACTGTGTATAACTTATTATCATATTATTTATTATTATATTATCTATGGAATCTCTTTTTAACTGAGTCACTTGCATGGCATCTATGGAATGTATATTAAAGAAATAAACATCACACCAGATACATGTACAGACTCTGTTAGAAGTACCTATTGATTTTTAAAAAATCTATGTTGTTTTTAAACAATAACTACAGGTATTATTCCCATATTTGTACAGTTTCTATTACAACAATTACAAATGGTATGAATATATTTAGAAAATTGGTTAAGGCTAACTTCTAAATCAACACAATAGAATTTAACATTCAGCTGGGAATTGGTTTTATTTAGCAGGCTATATGTATATTCTAAGGGCTCCGGATTCTGTGGGATATGTCTTTTAGAAGCAGAGATATTTTGTATAGAAAGTTACCCCTAAAAATTGGCCATTTGCTTAAAAGTAGTTTGTACTACTCATTGATGGAGAAATAAGTCACTGAAATTGCTTTTAGTCAATTTTGATCACAAGTGCCATCTTTTATGCAAAAAAAAAACCTCATTGTTAATTTATATAACATTTTGTTTTTTGTTTTTGTTTTTTTAAAGAGGAGCAATTCATTCCCAACTTTCTTCCTTCCATGAAAATTACCAATTGAAAATTAGTACATGTACCATGTATAACTGTAGGAAATATAGCTAAAAATATATACATAATGTATTACCACATACTTCTTGTTAATAGCCTTTCTATATTTCCTTGCAAATTTTCCCTATTAAATATTTATTGACAAGATAATTAACTTTTAATTTAGTGTATTCAAGTAAATATGAAAGATTTATGCATAATTTACAATTTTCAAATTAACACTGTTATTGAGATAAACTCGTATTTGCTGCAAAAGTTCATATATATGCTATACATGTGTGTCATATCGTATGTTCTGTTATGTTCACTAACCTTAATATTGATACTTATTTCTAACAAGTGGACTGGAGGGAGGTAAAAGGTAAAGCAGACTGTTGTATTTATCTTGGTGTTTGATTTACCTCCCTTTTATAAATGAATATATAATATCCATGAAAAAGGGGGATATTTGTGTATAAAAATTATACTGAATGAAGTGCATGCTTTAAGAGTGCTACATGTAGCATTTCTGTATTATAGAAAGTCAAAGGTGCTTAAAGGCTTTAAATGTATATTTGAGGGTAGTGGTTTACAAATCTATAAACATTTACATATGTGTATATGACTATACTATATGTATGTGTGATTATCCTCAGGGTAATTATCTTCCTTTCTCTGATTTTTAAAAATTATTTTATTCTTTATTTCAACATATGTATGTATCTCTGTTGTGAAACATGTTATATTTATTTCTAAATATTAAAAGGCTTTTTTTTTCAATATTGCATTACATGTATATGATTTCTATAATAAATTTTAATATTTATTTCATCATGTTCACCTACTTGTAGCAATTTTCATGTTTTCCCCAAGTAAAGAATGGGATTTAAAACGGCATTTTGATATACTTAATATGTGCTTTCACTTTATCCTAATATATATAGCTATTTATACACACTATTTATGTAAGACAGGGAAAGATTTTGCCGAAAAGTACTGTGATGAAGCTGATCTTTGACTCATTTGATTGACAGGTGTGAGTGAGCTCCCTTTGTTTGACTTCTCTCTCTGGGACCTGTGTCGATACCTAGAAGTTAAAGATCTCATTCTTCTCTTCACCAGTGTACTCCTAGAGCATCAAATTCTTCTGTATTCATCTGGTAAGTTTATTTTACTGATCAATCTATTTAATAAATACAGGATCTCGTTATATAATTGTTGTTGGATATAGGTGTGTATGGACTTTGAATGATGTGCAAATTACCGTTACTCAAAAAAAAAATCCATTTCAATTTTCAATGACTTAAAATCCCTAGTAACCCATAATAAATGGGTCATTATATTTATTCTCAAAGTAACAAAGATAATTTTTGAAAATGGTGTTGGAGGCAAAAAGTTGTCTAAAATGATTTTCATGTCGTCATTATATTTGTCCCTATTCCATTCACGTAACACACATGTTGCATGATACATTTTAAAATTAATTGATAATCTTTCCTCTCATTATCATGATTATAGGGATTTATTAACTTACTTTGTTTTTCAGTAAGTAACTTCTCATAAATGCACGTACATGCTTACATGTATGTTCCTTTAATTTTACTGTGTATAATCTGTTTATATTTGATAATGAGATTTGAACATCAGTTTAAATCATACATGTATTGTGCCTCTATTGTAGACTACCACAGACTTATGACAGTGGCAGAGTGTATCAATGTATTAACCTTCCCATTCACCTGGCAACATGTCTACGTCCCCATACTGCCCGCCTCTCTCACTCACTTTTTGGATGCCCCTGTACCGTTCATCATGGGATTACATCATGGCAGAGAGAAGAGATCTGAGCTCACTCTGCCAAGTGAGGTAGACTATAAAGACATCTAATCAATGATTCAATATCGATAACTTATACACTGTACAATGAAACACTTATAAATTATAAAGGTTTACTTTATTGTATTTTATGGTATGGTCAGTAACCAGTGAAAATAGTGTGTTCACATGAAATTTTAGCTAAGCTAAAAATTAGATCTATTAAGTAACATATAAGTCGTACAGACTGTTAAAATAAATGTGAAATTTTTATATTGCATATACAGCAAAACTCGTTTAGTACGAACATGGATATTGCGAATTTAAGGATATAGTGAAGTTAACTTGGATCCCAAGCTATATAAATTTAGTGACTTTCTTATACAGTTATAACGAATTACGAATATAGCGAAGTAATTTCATAGGTCCCAGTGACTTCGTTATAACCGAGTTTTACTGTAAATGTGAAGAGACATATATTATTACAATGATAAACAGACGTAGAAAGCATTAGAAGATGTTTCCTAACTTGCTTGTTAAATGGAGGTTGAAAATATTAAATTAGGTATTGTTAAAATGTATATTCAAGGATAACTGAAATGTTTCACATTGAAGTGTAACAAGAGAATGCTTAACTTAATTTTGTAAAAATGAATACTTACCATGCTTTGATTTGACTACAGGCTAATATGTGCTTTGTGGACATTGATGAGAAGACTGTAGATGTACCAGAAGATTTACCTCCCTTTCCACACCACCAGGAACTCAAGGAGGAACTTGTAAGGGCAATCAATCTATACAAAGTTTCTCTGGGTAGAGATAGCAGCAAAACCCCCAGTCCCAAAAAGACTGGCAGCAACAAAGAAGAAACCTTAACCCGTAACGAAAGCTGGGTGGACATGCCAGAAAAAATGGAAATTTTAAAGCAGAGTGAAGCTTTTGCAAAAATATCTGCAATTGCAAAGAAAACTGGTGTGTGGACCTCCATCGAAGAATTTTCTGACAAGTCCGAAAAAGAAAAAGATGTAGAAGTGAAAGATTCCTCTTCCATGGGTCAGAGACAAATAGACCATTTGAAGTTCAACAACATGATCAGAGAGATATTTCTCAACCATTTCCTGCATTTATTCAGCTCCTATGAGAAATTTGTCATTCAGCCAACTCAGGACATGGACTCGTGGCTGACAAACCGAGAAATCATGCAGAATTTTGACAAGGCTGCCTTCCTAAGTGACCAGCCAGAGGGTTATCTCCCTTTCATGTCTTCATTTACAGAGACCCAGATGTTTGCGACACTCATCGATAACAAGATTTTATCTCACTTCGAGGAGACGGAGCCAGGATTACGAGTGTTTGATTCCAGATTAAAGATCCTCAGGGAGAGATTAGGAGAACATATAACTCACACATACGGTCCTTGTACTACCATTGAAGATACAGGTTTATACATAATATAAATGGTCATGTACCGTATAGCGGGTTTACTTGGCGTGTGTAAAATTTGATGTTTTACCTGCTCAAAAGAATGCTATTAATTTTGGTGTAATTTATTTTAGCGGACACAGAGTTTTAGCTCTTTGCAGATGAACACTTAGAAGAGATCCTACTATTTTAGTGATTAAAATTTTAGCGGGCTACCATCAAAACTCCAAAATACGCACCCAGCTAAAATAACCCCGCTATACAGTATTTTGTTAGTTACAATTTTTCTGGGCGAACTTTTATTTTTATGTAAATGAAAAGATTGTTTAAACAGAACATAAAGTTCTTGTGAATAAGCACAATATTGAATCTATGAATGTAAAGGTATCTTGAAAAAAAAACAATTTTCAATACTTTTTCATTAAAAGCATGTGTAGTACTACAGTTTCTTGAAGATGAAGTTTTTAGAAAAGCATAATTATATGTGATTTACAGTACCCATTTTAAATAGGCAAACACATGAAAATGACAACAATTATTTCAGTATTTTTTTTTTTTAAAGTAAGAACAATCTTGTTAACAGGTACCTGTCTGTTTTTACATTGAAACAATGTACTGTTAATTGTTATGCCAGTTTTGAAATTTTGGTATCTTTATGCAGTAGTAATCAGAAAGTATTGAATAAATTGGGTTATTTATGCAGAAAACATGTTGGAGAAGAGAGTGGTGTACATTGATGTTGTCTCCCCTAAGCCTCACACCCTGGAAAACCTCACTAGTCCCGCCTCCATTGAAATGGGCTTCTTCCCTGAGATTCAAGAAGATGTCATGAATGTCCAGATCAGTCAACAGTCGTAAGTTTTGTAAGCTACTGTATACAGGGTTATTTTCGCCCCATCTTATTTTCACCCTTTCACACTTGCAAACAATTTTGCCCCGTTTTAAATTCGCCCAGTCATTTCTTTTTGTTAAGAAATTGTATCGTATTCTTTGATTTCGCCCTGTTTAAAATTCGCCTAAATGAGTATAGGGAGAAAGGGGCGAAAATAAAACGGGGGCGAAATTTTCCCTGTATACAGTACTATGACAGCGATTTTTTTCCACCCATTGGGAAAGGGTCCGGTACCGGTTCAATTGGGAAAAATAACATCGAGGAAAAACAAAGGAGAATTTTCTCTTATTTATGCAAATGCAATGTATTTTGCGTTTATTTCTACTTTATTACCTATTACTGCTTATTTTTAAGAATTAACAACAAGTACTTCTTGTTTTTATATCAACGTCCCTTGTTTTCACATTGTCATGCTTTCAATTTGTCAACATATATGACACTTCACTGTCTACACCACTGCTCCCGCCAAATTACTTCTTTCTCTACTTTCGATTTAAGCGGAAGTGAAACAATTAGTCAACTTGTACAATGTTTCATTTAACAAGAAATACGATGTCATCGTAATCTTTTGCTTGACAGTTGAATTGGGAATTTTTAGTCACAGAATTGGGAAAAATTAACGTTTTTTGGCATTGGGAACAGTGCCGTTTATCGGTACCAGTTATATAAGGAAAAAAAACGCTGTATGAAGTGAACAGTAACAGAATAAGAGAAGGTTTTGCTGTTTTCTCTCTCAGTTAGGAGATTAATGTATAATGTGCTTGAAAGTATGAAATTGTAATTTTGTTCTGATCAATTGCCTTTGAAAATTATGAAAGGTGTTTTTTTTCAAAGTATCATGAATTTTCATTTCTATCAGCTATCCATTAATTACCTAGTTATGGCTTATAAAATTTGTTTTATAAATGTTCATTGTAGTAATGTAAATCAACATAAATAGGAATGGACAGTAGGCATCAGTGCTTTAATCATTCTGTTTATTAATTTGGGTACTTGTATATTTCATATCAGGTTCACTTTATGAATTTTTTTTTTCAGAATAAAAAGGGAAGGTGCTATGCTGAGAAAAAGGGACAAAGCTTTTCAACATTCTGAACATATACAACTGACCTCAGAACAGAGAGAGGTAGATTTTTGATCCATACTGCATCAAATCAGAATAAATTATATAGGACATGCATGAAATTGCATATTCTCTTATTTTGTTTCTTCCAGAAATAGATCTTCGTCGAAACTATTTCACAGTCAAATACATGCTTGAAATAAGGATATCTTTTAATTTTGAGACATATTCTGATACTTACTTTAATCATGGGTTGGACATGTATTTGCCTTAAACATGCAAGATGTACATTTTTTAACTTTTTCGTAAAATAAATGTATATCCTTTGAATTAAAACTGTCATTTGTGTGATAGTTTCCTCATTCTCTACTTACATATTACAGAAGTATATCCAAGATGCCCGACTGAAGCACGTCAGACAACCCAAACTGACCGACATGTCTGCAGCTGGAATGATGCAGACAAACTGGAAATTTGTAGAGACACTGCTCCAGGAAATCAAGAACAAGGTAGATTTGTATATTATGCAGGTCTTGGATGAAAGCAGATACTCCTGAACTATGATGTCCTTATTAAGTGAATTAGGCATTATATGTAAAGGCCTAATTCCTACAATCAAGCACTTTGGGTGTAAATATATGTAAAATTTAGTGCAGAGTTATTGTTAGACCATCTTATACATGAACCTGTACATAAAAACTGTAATAGTTGCAGTCATTGTGATTGTATGCAATAAGCATTTCATGGAAGTTGGAACTTAATCTACTGAGACAGAGTATACAATCTTACCTTTGTAAATTTCTGTTTTTGTTTCACACAGACAAAGCGTATGCTGGTGGAGAAAATGGGACATGAAGCAATAGAACTAGGTCATGGGGATGCCAACATTAACGGTGTAGAGGAGAACACCATGATAGCCAGTCTGTGTGACATGTTAGAGAGAATCTGGTCTCACGGCCTCCAGTCCAAAAAGGTACGGACATTGAGAGGAGTAGGAGGTACTGTAGAGTTTGTACATGGAGTAAAAATTATGTTCACTGCATGAAAAGCAAATTGAACATTAACTCTTTTCCCCTTAGACCTTTCCCTCCTTTACCCCTTAATGACGACTTTTGACGCCTAGCCCCCAACCCTTAATGACGACTTTTGACGCATGTGTATTTCATTGTTGATTTGACCTGAAATTACCGCTTGTATACTAATTATTTGAGCACAGGTGGCCACCTGCAGGTTAACAATAGATGATTGCATCATACTACAGTCAGAAATCACGTGATTTACCTGTGTAAACAAACAATGGAATCTTGGAAAGTCCCACCAAAATTCAAAATGGCGGACTGTTACATACGATGTTTTTTGAGCATATAACTCAGTCAATAGGCAATATTTTCTCATCCAGTAAAGCATTACATGAAATTCAAGCTATAAACTACCTATTTCTTGAAAGGTTTGAAAATTATAATGATTTATATGTGTTTTATACTCCAACATAACTTACGAAAATTTTGTGAAGTTCGGGACCGCGCAGTGCCGATTTTGTTACCTGTTTCTCACAAATTCAGAACATACCTACCATTTTACACATATTTATAAATGTTAAGGTGTAGGAAATAATTATTTTAATAAAATTGGACCATTAAAGTGTCCAAAAACGTCAAGAAATCAAGTTTTAGCACACAGCTCTAAAAATTTGTCGGCGAGATTGACATTGAAGTAGCACTGCAATTTATTGATTTCTGAGGAATTAAACTTATAAAATTGATAATAAATGATAATTTAAGCATCAATTATATCATCACACATAATTTTTATTATTTATACAGACAGTTTTGGCTTATTAAAGCCGTTTTACGTGTTGAAAATATCTATTTTGTGATTTACACCTGCTTTCACCTGAATTATTTATTTACAGAAAACTCCGATTAAAATTTTGCAAATAGATTTTAAAACTTTAATTTATTACGAATTCAATGATATATAATACATGGCATAAATAAATTATTTGACCCTTATTAGTTCAGTTTTAGACTGCACTCCAATTCAACTAAAACGCTCTAAGGGGCAGCCAGGCAAACACTATAGGGATATGGCCAGTGCGTCAAATCGTGGCATTAAGGGGTAAAGAGTTAATCTGTTTATTCATTAAAAGTAGTTGAAAAAACACAAACAAATTTGAATGTAGGGGGAATTTTTTTTAATTTAATAGCTGAATTTAATTAAATTTAAATTTAAACCTTTGATATCTTAAAATTTTGCAAGAGTGCTATATTATGTCATCTTTTCATGATAAAACAAATATACAAGTGCATACACACAATTAGTATAGAATTGCATTTCACACCAAAAATTCACAATTTGTTTTTAGGGAAAGTCTGCCCTTTGGTCACACCTGTTAAGTTACCTGGAACTCCAAGACTGTAACTATGGAAACCAGTGTCTGGACAGCAATAGACTGGCACCACCAGGTAATTATACAGACACCTGTATATTTCATAAGATCAGACAGTTATCTTTTGAAACAAGTGCTGTACCCTCATATAATGTAGATATTCGCTAACATACTTTTGGGAAAAAAGTTTTATATACTGTAAATTCACATATTTTCCTGGGGTCATGTTTTCTTGGTTTGAGGAAAAACTTTTGGTTCGTGGGGGTTTGATATTGTTGAGTAGTTTTATATGTAGCATTTGCATTTCATGGTGGACATGAATTTGGGGGTGGGGTGGGGGGGGGGGGTCTATTCATACCTCAAAAATGACAAAAAACTAAACCCTTCCGAAAATTTGTGATTTCACAGTATATAGAGTAACTCTAGATCTGTTTAATGTTGTTTTCATCGAATTATTAAGAAATCTGATTTATATGTTTTAGTCCCACGTATACCTATACGTAAGAGAACAAGAGTAGACTTAACGTCCATTAGGTCGTTGTACTTTTGTTTGTGCAGCAGTAAGTAACAGTTTTAAGGATTGTACATTTTCAATGTGTTACTGCTGCGTTCTTGCCAATTCTGTTGACTTTTCAAACATTTTTTTCTATGATATTCAGTTTGTTATTGTATTTTTCCAATGCATTGCAATTCTTTTTTTTTTTGGTCCCTTGAAGTCATCGTGCAATTTCCAGCTTTACAAAGCTAAAAATTGGAAGATTGAAACATATTTCCAAAATTTCTTTCTAAACAAACTAAATATCACCTAAATCAAGATACTGGAACATGTTTAACACTGATTTTATGCAAATGTTGCATGCAGCTGTATTTTTTCACATTTTATTTGGATTGACTTATTCTTGCTACTTTGGCTAGTTTTCTTCAAATGATTTCACATTAATTTATGGAGATATACTTGCAAGATTAAGTCAGACTTGGAACCAAATATGAAGAAATATTAAATATGAAAATAAGCCATGCTTTAGTATTATAACTATTCAAAAGAGGTTTTTTTTCATTGAGATTTGTGATTTTAAAAACCTGAACTGCGAATGCATTTTCTTTTAACTCTGAATGCATTTGGAGTGATATACATAGTGTTCTCAGTTGCAACTTTAACAAAAATTCTTACATGTAGATACACTGTATACATTTTCATATAAAATGCTATATTTTTTATCAAGACCTCTAGAAACAGTTCATGATATATTTAAAAAAATTAAGATGAGAAAACCTTATAAAATTTGCGATTTTTGGTTTGTAAATAAGAACGCTGATGATACAAGTATGAAGTTAAGCCTAGAAAGGAATGTGCAGTTTGATGATTAAGAATTCATTGTGCATGACGAGCATACTGATGATTTATTTCTTGTATTTTTCACTGTACAATAGAGCATTGGAATCAGACGTCAAGTATGTTAACATTTTCTCCTCTTTTAGGCACATTGTCCATTCATACACTTAGATCCACTCCTATTTCTTTTCCTGTTTCTATTTTTTCTGTTCTCTTAGGACTATATGTTTCTGTTTTGGTCTTGATCCCATAGCTTGGCAAAAGGAATGGAACATGTATTTCCACCCTTTAGGTTTGCACATAGCAATGTGATGAAGATGGGGAAGGGGGTCTATGTAGACTAAATCACTTGTAGACTTTGTCATATTGTCACAGATATTTAATTTTTTTTTTATTTTTGGCCATTTTAATTTAGACCAATGAAATAGGTTGTTTACTTTCCAACCAAAAAAGCTCAGTGCCCACTTCTTTATTCTGATATACATCAATTAAAAAATATGAATATATGGGGCATACATATATCTATATTTTCATAAGAAATGTGATCCTTTTTTCCCAATATCATTTAGTTTCAGTAAATATATTGCACTTGTTACTTGAATTTTCTTTTTTCTTTTCTGTTTTGAAACAGATGTTGTAATTTTTTTTTATGAAGGTGTTACATATTGTAATCATAATTATATACATGTACAACTACATGTGGTGACTAAAAATTGTAGAAATACAATTTTTCTCCAGGCAATCCAAGGAATTTATTTTATATTCAATTAATGATGTTTAAAGAATTTAAAAATGCATATATCTTAATGAAGTTTTATGTTTTGAGGTATGGTTGAAGAAAGTAACTTCTAATGTAAGAATTATAGAAAATTGAATTCCCTAACATTGTGATTTCATGTTTTAAAAAGTTTTAGACAGTCATTACAGTAATAAGATATTTATTTCTATAACCTATTATCATTATTACTATTGTTAGATCTGACAGTGATGTCCCTGAGCCCAGAGGGCCTACAGGATCAGCCTAGTCACATAAAGACACACCGTCGTAAGGGAAGCACGGGGAGGATAGAGCTACCAACACTTAATCCACTACCTAACTCTCTGGCTTATGACATGAGGTACAAGTGCTTATTTACTTACTTTCTGTGATGCCTTGCATTTATTATAAAACAGGCTTACAGCAAAGTGGCAGGGTTTATCAATCTTGATTTGTTATAAATGCTTTGGCTATTGTTTTGTGGCAAGCATGAATATATTATGAGCATGTTTAAAATAAACATCATTCTGTGAAGGACTTGCATGCATGAGAATCTTAAACATTGGCTATTTTTCAAAATATTCGTATTCTTAGTATATTAAAAAGATCAAACTCTGTTTTTCAAATTAAAAAAAAGAAAAGCTCCAACAAAAGTGCAAAGGAGAAAAAATTAAAAAAAATTATGGTTGTTTCAGAAAAGTTCAGCAAATGGTAGATATCAGAACAGATGTTGGCCATGCCCGAGCTTGGGTCAGACTTGCTCTTGAGAAAAAGATGCTGGCATCTCATCTCAGGGAGCTTTTATCTGATGCAGATTTACTCAGGTATTTAGTAAATCACTGGAAATTGTGTAAAATGCTGTAAAATTCCTATTTTATGTTTTGTATGTTTCCTGCTAAATGTAAAAAAAAAACCCTGAAAAATTACTACTTAAAGTCTGAGTAAAAGAAAATCACTTTGAGATTGTGTTTTGTATGCTTGTTTATATACCACATACAACTACTTTTTGTACCCATTTTGAATACAGTTTTACTTTTTCTCGTATTTTCATTCCATAAAGATACATTTTTTTATGATTTTACAGGAACTTGTACAAGAGATATGCCTTCCTGCGATGTGAGGATGAGAGAGAACAGTTTTTGTTCCATCTTCTTTCTCTGAATGCTGTAGATTACTTCTCATATACCAACTCTTTTCTCAACACAGGTATTCAATCTACACATTAATTCATATGTGAATAGTGTATTAAGATGCAGATCATGAAATTAACAAAAAAAATTAGCAATATATTTGTGTAGAAATGAATTTCTTGTAAAAACACTAAAACTTTATTTTAAGATTTAATTCCATTGTAGTAAAGTTTTGATATTGGAAATGATAATACTGTATACAGCAAAATTTTCACCCTTGGCCTGTTTTATTTTTGCCCCTTTGGCTCTCATCCGAAGTGGGCGAATCTAAAACGGGTGAATTCAAAGTTAACAGTATTGTATCTTAAAAAAGACTGTTTCTGGACAAATTCTTAATGGAGAAAATTGTTTGCAAATGTGTAAGGACTAAAATAACATTGTGCTAAAATATCCCTGTATACAGTAGATGATATGCTCAGGTATCAGCTTAATGACTGTGGAAGTACTTTTTTCCGCGTGGTATAAATTTACGCTATGAACGCGGTCACAAATTTTCCGCGGAAATTTGTCCCAGCGTACTTGTTATATCTATTTAATAAATGCAAGGCATATAGTGACAGTCTGAGAAATCTGCGTAATTTTCAACCCGGGGATTAAACGGAAATTGAGATTCCACGGAATTATGACCCCATGGTAAAAAGTACGTCTGCAGTAATCCTTTGTGTAGTTTAGACTCTTGAGGTTAACTTCATTATTGATATCCTTCTTCTTTGCAGTTGTGCCATACAAAGTGCTAATTTTTCCTAGTCCTAAATTTGGTTGTTCTACCACCAGTGCTAATCCATGGATCAGCTTCGCTGGTCAGCACGGGGAAACAGGGGTTGTAGAAATCCCTAAAGGTTGTCTGGAGTTTAATGTGGAGGTAAGGGGAAAAAAAGGAAATTCTAAGAAGAAAATGCTAAAATCAAATATTTCTAACATTTTATTCTGCATTAGAGGTTACTTTAAGCTTTGAATACACCATAAATTTACTAAAATTCTTGTTGCTAGAATATAAACAAAACTGATCTTTAAGGGCAAAACACTATATCTGCATTTAGCTAAAAATTCCACTTATACAGAATAAAAAATTATTTTTCAGTTAGTCCATGTATTTGAATTAATCATTAATTCATAAATTTCAGCACAAGAATCTAGGGATATTGACAACTCTCCGTATTGGACATGACAACTCTGGTCTCACCCCACGCTGGCTTGTGGAATATGTTCTAGTCAGAAATGAGTTAACAGGGCATCTTTACAAGTAAGAATATATAGTCAAAATAAGTTGTCTCAAACTCAGTGGGAAGAGTAAAGAAAACACTAAGATATCCAAGAATTATTGTAGATTTTGAGATAAAAGAGTGACTTCCCTTTGACTTTGATTTTTCTATTGTTTTCAATATATCGATGATGAAGACGTCATAAAAGTTCAACTGGATTAAATTTTAGCGACTTCTAAATTTTTAAAGAATGATTTTATTAATTTTGATTATCAGTTCCATTGACATTTTTTTTCGGTGAAGTCTTTGAAAACTTTTTTATTTAACTATATAAGCATCTCATAAATATTGACCTAAATATAATTGTAATGGTAATTTCAGATTCCAGTGTGGAAGATGGCTGGGTAAAATGGTGGATGATGGCAGTACAGAGAGATTATTAGTGGCCCAGCTTCTTCCTCAACACTCGGATACCTATGGTAAACTAACTTTTCCAATTTTCTTCGACCATTTTCGGTGTACTTGAGTTACTTCAAAACCCTCAAAGATAAAAGTTGAGGCTCTGTGTAGAGAGGGAATGAAATCTTAAAATATGCTGTAAATATTAAACAATTCATGTACAGTTGTACCATAATTTAGGTGAACTGAACTTTTTTTTCAAGAAGATTTTTTACCAATTTTTAAATTGCTGTGTAAATTACCCAGGCTTATTTATGTACAATATATCTCTGGGAAGAAGATTTTTTACAAGATAACACTAACTCTAGAGTATCTCTCTCCAGATTTAGACCTGGCAGTTGCTTCCTCACCTACAAATAAAGGAATGTCCCCAAACTCACCCAAGAGGTCACCTGATCAAGGTATGATTGAATCTCTATTTCTTTATTTGTTAAAAATCGGGAAAATCCTCAAGAAGTTTTGCAGATTAAAGAAGACGATTTTAACAAATAGAAAAATGATATTAAATATGTAATTAGGGAAATATAAACTGTTTGGAATTTTTATGTGAAATCTTATTTTATCTAGGATCTTTAAGAATTCCAGAGATTCAGGAGAGATTAGGACATGCAGTCAATAATCTAGTCAAACACTTCTATAAACCAGAGAAAGAGGTCAGTATTCCTTACAGTTATTAAGGATTTTCAAATTAGGACAAAAATCAAGTGCTAATTACCCTTATGATGGAACTGTTTTGAAAGTTTTAAGAGATTGTGTTTAAAAGGGGAATAACTCTGGAAAGCAACATTATTATGCAGAATTTTTAAATGTACAATTATGTATTTAAAAAAATTATATATGAAAGATATGATACATAGAAAATTTGTTTTGTCTCTGAAAGATTGTGTTTTAAAGGGGGATAACTCTGAAAGTTAACATAATATTCCCATGAAATGTTAATACATGTACAATGAATTTCAATATGTATTAAAATCTTTTGAATGAAAGATAGGTATTTATTCAACTAAAACGTCCTCTTATTGACAGAGGGGGAATTTGACCTACTTATTGTGTGGGGACCAGGGCTTGGTTCATTGTCTGGAGCTGGTGTTCCAGTATGGATTCAGGTCTTCTAGACTCTTTAGGAACAAGTTCTTCATCTGGGACTACCTTGGTTTGTATAAGTTTTCATATGTTATGAATGAATATCTGTACAAATGTACATGTATGTATATTAAACAAGTCGGGATAAATAAAGTGCTTAGTTTGTGGTTTCCTGAATAGATTTGTACTCATCTTTGAAAATGGCTTTTTTGTTGAAAATTTTCCTAATATTGTAATTTTAATGTCAAAGTTGAAGAAATAGCCTTTCAAAATATATATCTAAATAGAACAATTTAAAAAAAAATGTTTAGTCGAGAACTTTATTTTTTTTCATCATTATGCAGGACTATGTGCATGCAAAAATTTCATTCTTGCTTACATTTACGTTCCTTAAAATTTTAAAGAGCAGTAACCATGAATCATGAAAATTTTGTCTTGTTCATAAAGTATTAAATATTTTGTGAAAATAAGGTGTCGTAAAAATTTAGTGATATAAGTTGTTTTTTTTTAAATCTTTGATAAGCAAAAAATATGAGTTTGCAAGAATTGATGTTTTGTTAACAATTCTATTTTATTTGTATCATTACTCTGATTTTATGATTTCAGAAAAGGTTAAGCAGCATTTTGAGAGTGTCCTGACCGGTGAAGTGCGACAAGCCATCACAGATGGAGCTAAAGCAGGCTACTGGATTTACTGTAACTTCCTCAGTAAAATCAACAATGCCACAGAGTCTGTAGGAAAGGATGGCAAATTCCAGATATTTGTCTGTGTGGGTATAAGGTAAGTTTTATATTAACAGTAAATACTGTAGAAGCAAAAATTTTTATGGGAATAAAATTTCGTAGATTTGTCATCTTAGATATTTTAAAAGGCATTTAATTTCGTTGTTTTTAAAGTAATTAAACCCGATTCAATCAATAGCCATAGAGAACTTTCATGTGGGATTTAATTTCGTTGATAATTGTTAACATAGAAATAAATGAAATTTAATCTCCCATGAATATTTCTGCTTTTACAGTATGTACATATTGAGAATGGAAATCACATAATGTTCTCAATTATAGACCTATGTTCAGTGCCCATATATACAGTCATGTAAAATAGGTGTTGGCTCAAGTGCATTGTCATTGCCAACTCAACATGCATTTTGCCTGTGTTAACTTTGGTTTCCTTGGTAAAAATAAACCCATTTCATAGTCACTTTTCAGAAGCTACAGTTTTAATTGTCAAAGAAATTTCCTAAAGGGATTTTTTTTTTCAGAGGATAGACATTTGTATCAGTTAACTTGTATAATGGATGTCTTCTTTGCAGGGATCATCTGTTGCAGAAGTTACTTCCCCTGATCGCCAACACCCCAGTGACGGCCCAGATGTATGAGGAGACTTCCTTTCTGAGGAATTACAGCCACATTAACTATTTAGTACACATACTCAGTACACTGGAGGAGTTCCAGATCACACTAGAGTCATCACTTCTCCGGGGATTAGATATATGAGAAAGGAATTGGGGGGGGGGGGG
>PRKT01000264.1:446772-458948 GCA_003671525.1 Saccostrea glomerata | reverse complement strand
GGGGGGGGTCAACTAGATAGGTTACATTACCATGAGAAAAATTGACTGCTGCAATAAAAAGCGTTGGAATAATATTTCGATGAACATAATTAACAGTAAAGAATTATTAGGAAAGAATTAGGGTGGAAGGGGTGGGGTAATCACCCCTCCTTCCTGGTATTACGTATCTGTCATTTTTATCCAGACTTCAACCTGACCTCTACCTAACAATGAAGTGTGTAAAAATATTTGGGAATGTAGTTCAATATACAGTGATGAGACTTAGATGTTGAACATTTTTAAAAGTTTCGTCTTTGATGACGTTCAGCTACATGTACACCCATGCACTAGGCCTACTTTGAAATGAAATGAAAAATTAACCGTTTATCAATCCTTCGTCTTCAAAGAGAATAAAGTTGATTGGATAAATGAAACGCTCTGAATATGTTGCACTTTTCACGAGGTTTACTTTAAGGATTGATAATATATAAAATGTAAATCTTATTACTGGTATTTAATTTTTAATCCTGTCACGCAATCCCATACATTTATGGTCACTTGAACTTTAAATTAAACAATAAAATGCAGCTAAATTAATATCATTTTTTAAACAACGAATAAGTTTGCCTAAGAAACACTGATTGCGGTTATTATGAGAAACAAATGTTGATAATTTTTTTTACGGAAAGGTAAGTTGTTTTATTTTTATTTTATAATTTATCATTGTGGAATGAATTTAAATCTAGCTGTCAGAATATCGAGTGCAAAAATTCAACGAGTATATTAGACATAAAGTTTCAAAGTATTAAAATAAGCAGTACCTTATTCTGTATTTGTATGGTTCAATGGTTTATTACTATCCAGGTTTTGAATTTTCACGTCAGAGATTTGCTTAAAAAGCATTTTGAAAAATGTACTATGGTGTTCTGTTTCCAGATTTAGGCATTCTTAGTATTAAATCATTTAATATCTGTCGATTTCATTAATTGTTATAGGTTTCATATTAAATTTCCTCTGCTCAGTCATATATATAATGTTGCTATAACTTGTGATTTTCCGATATAAATTGTTTTACAAGTAAAGTACCTACAAACATTTATTTGAGTTTAAGACATTTATTTCATTAAGAGTTATCTCTCTTATCAAAGCATTATTGAACCTTAAATTTGCTTGATCCTATTGTTTTTATAATCTTGTGAAATCAGGAAGGATCGACTCTTACAGGAATCTCTTTTGAGCCAACTCTCTTTTTTTTTTCCAATTTTAGTTCCTTCTGTAAATTTGAGACTAGAAAAAAAAGCTAGTGTATCCATCTTTCGACGTTTTATGGAATAAATATTTTGGTCGATATATATTGCTTTTACTATAATCGAATGAAAGATTTTCCTTCAATAACAATAAAGACCAAAAACCAGAACTCCCGCAGCCGGGCTTCACCTTAAATGCCTTTCACCCGAGCTGTTTACCCTGGACCTACTGGAGATCTTAAGGTGGCCTCCCGAGTCCTATATAGCTGTTGTCAATCGTTTTTAATGAATCCTAAATCCGCTATACGAGATATGCTTCTATTACTCTTCATGTAATTTTATTTAAAGAATAAAAATATATATCTCCATTGCTTTATTTCATACCTCTCAAAAGGATACAAAAACAGGGTTTTTCATGTCCTCTTTTGTTTGGTAAATAGTTAAAATATATAGTTGTCAAGGTTTTTTTTATCCGATGACTTTATGTTCAAATATGAAATTTAACACCCCCCCCCCCCCCCCTGCGAAAAAAAATAACAGTACACATTTTCCATATGTACTATAGTTCGTATACAATGTGCTGTTTTAATTTCAGATCAAGCCTGAGTAAGAATGGGGTGTTCAAGCAGTACTGAAAGATCATACGAAAGGAGAAAATCAAAAAGTCCAAAAACTTTACCAGAAATAAAAATAACAGAGGACTCGGACAGACACTCGATTAAATCCTCATCCTCCTCATCGTCATCTTCTTCTTCCTCCTCTTCCTCTTCCGGTTCCCATAAGGCCCCAAAGCCAAGGAAACCTAGAAAACTCCGGAAGTCTAAAAAAGGTCGAAAAAATAAGAAAAAGGATAAAATAGAATACGAGGTGTTTGAGGATAAAGGCAGTGATAAGGCTTCCTTAGATATCCAACACAATGAAATTGAGGAACCTGTCGTGATCGCTTGCGTTTTAAAGCAGGAAGAACCAGTTTCATTGATATGCCCAGCAGCGGAAGAGAAAGCACATGTTACAGAAGAAGCGGAAATTATAATGCCGGAAGACAATTCACCGGAAGAAACAAAACCGGAACAAGAAACCGACAACACTGATGAGAAACCTAGGGAGACAAACGAAGAATCGCCAGAAAAAGAAAGTGGACAAAATGAGACTTCTGATGTTGAATACTGAAAGACATATATAAATACTTAAGTCTCATCTTCCTATAAATATTGAGACAGAATAAACTTATATGTCGCACATTTTTTTCTCGTACAAGATGACTGAAATCATATTTTGATAATAAACCAGCTTTTTTCAAACATTTTGAGGACAAGCTTATTCAAAGAATATGTGTCTGAAGGAAAAAAAGGGAAGATGCTTAGATTGGGGGTCGACCGTCCCCCTTCTCCGGATTTGCAGAATTATTAAATTATGTACTGAATTGAAGCAAACAAAAAATGCAAATATGGATATAAAGATTTGACTGCTTATTTTTAAAAATATTCTTGTAATACAGAATATTTATTTCACTATCGATCCGGGGGTTTTTCACATGCAAAGCGAGAACCTTTCCCCTCGGCCATCGACGAACTTAAATCTAATGATTACATCACATTCTACACTGTCAAAATTTTACGAAAAACCAAGCGTATCTAGTTTACCCTCTACCAAACCTTTTGACTTCAAAATCAATAGGTGTCTTCTTTAGGCCATGGCGAGTTGTTACATGTATGTAGAAATAAAAAAAAAACGCAAAAATTTAAAGGCTTCTTGAGATATCGCTTGGAAATAGAAGTGTTACAGACAGACAGAATTACAGCCGATCGTTGGGACGTTCAGAAGGGTGGTGTTAAGGGGGGGGGGGGGGGGCAGAGGAAGTGATGGTGTTACATTTAGTTGCAAAAACTCAAAATTTTCTTGAGATATAGCCCTGAAATGAAAGTTTTACAAACACATACTCAGTACATCAAATGTATGAATTAACTACCTTGACCTATGACCTTTTGACTTCAAATTTAATAGGGATCTTCTTTAAGCCATGGACAAACTTTGGTCTAAAATAGATTTCAAAAGCTCAAAGTTAATCCAGATATCGTCCGGAAACTGATAAAACAGAAAGAATTCTTAAACTTTATGACTTTGACCTTTTGCCCTCAAAATCAAAAGGGATCTGCCTTTGGCCATTGAGAGTTTAAAATTAAAATTAAAATGTAAAATTTCATTGCAAAACTTCAAAGGCTTCTTGTTAATCGCGTGGAAATTCACTCCCTCTCTCTCACCACCCTATCTTTCTCCCCACTACCTCTCTCAACCCACTCCCTCTCTCTCACAACCCATCTCTCACACCATTCCCTCTTTATCACCACTCCCTCTCTCTCACCACTCCCTCTTTCTCACCAATCCCTCTCTCTTACCACTCCATCTCTCTCACCACTCCCTCTTTCTCATCACTCCCTCTCTCACCAACTCTTCTCCCTCCTCCTTCACGAATCCCTCTCTCTTCTATCTTTCACCACTCCCTCACCACTCCCTCTCTTTCACTACTCCCTCTTTCTCACTACTCCCTCTCTCTTACCACTCCCTCTCTCTCTCACCACTCCCTTTTTCTCACCATTCCCTCTCTCTCACCACTCCCTCTCTTTCACTTCCCCCTCTTTCTCAGCACTCCCTCTTTATCAGCACTCCCTCTCTTTCACTTCTCCCTCTTTCTCACCACTCCTTCTCTCTCACCACTCCCTCTTTCTCACCACTCCCACTATCTCACTACTCCCTCTCTCTCACCATTCCCTCTCTCTCTCACCACTCCCTCTTTCTCATCACTCTTTCTCTCTCTCTCACCACTCCCTCTCTCTCTCTCACCACTCTTCCTCTCTCACTACTCCCTCTCTCTCACTACTCCCTCTCTGTCCCCCCTCTCAACACTCCTTCTCTCTTTCACCTCTCTCTTTCTCTCTCTCACCACTCCATCTTTCTCACCACTACCTCTCTCTCTCACCACTTATTTCTTTTTCACTACTCTCTCTCTCTCACCACTCCTTCATTTTCACCACTACCTCTTTCTCTTTCTCTCACCATTCCCTCTCTCTTACCTCTTTCTCACCACTCCCTCTCTTTCACTACTCCCTCTCTCTCTCACCACTCCCTCTTTCTCGCACCATTCCCTGTCTTTCACCATTCCCTCTCTCTCACCACTCCCTCTCTCTCTCTCTCACTACTCCCTCCCCTTCTCTCACCACTCCCTCTCTCTCTCTCACCATTCCCTCTCTCTCACCACTCCCTCTCTCTCACCACTCCCTCTGTCTCTCACCATTCCCTCTCTCTCGCCATTCCCTGTCTCTCACCACACCTTCTCTCTCTCTCACCACTCCCTCCCTCTCTCTCACCACCCCCTCTCTCTCTCTCTCTCTCACCATTCCCTCTCTCTCACTATTCCCTCTCTCTCTCTCCCCATTCCCTCTCTCTCACTACTCGCTCTCTCTCACCACTCTCTCTCTCTCTCACCATTCCTTCTCTCTCACCACTCCTTCTCTCTCGCCATTCCCTGTCTCTCACCACTCCCCCCTCTCTCTCACCACTCCCTCTCTCTCTCTCACCACTCCCTCTCTCTCTCTCATCATTCCCTCTCTCTCTCTCACCATTCCCTCTCTCTTGCCACTCCCTCTCTCTCTTTCTCACCATTTCCTGTTTCTCACCACCCCCTCTCTCTCTCTCTCTCACCTTTCCCTGTCTCTAACCACTCCCTCTCTTTCTCACCACTCCCTGTCTCTAACCACTCCCTCTGTCTCTCACCATTCCCTGTCCCTCACCACTCCCTCTCTCTCACCACTCCCTCTCTCTCACCACTCCCTCTCTCTCACCATTCCCTCTCTCTCACCACTCCCTTTCTCTCACTACTCACTCTCCCTCACCACTCCCTCTCTCTCACCACTCCCTCTCTCTCACTACTCGCTCTCTCTTACCACTCCCTCTCTCTCACCACTCCCTGCTCTCTCTCTCTCTCTCTCACCATTCCCACTCTCTCACCATTTCCTGTCTCTCACCACTCACTCTCTCTCTCTCACCTTTCCTAGGCTCTTACCACTCCCTCTCTTTCTCACCACTCCCTGTCTCTAACCACTCCCTCTGTCTCTCACCATTCCCTGTCCCTTACCACTCCCTCTCTCTCACCACTCCCTCTGTCTCACACCATTCCGTCTCTCACCACTCCTTCTCTCTCTCTTACCACTCCTTCTCTCTCACCACTCCCTCCCTCTCTCTCACCACTCCCTCTCTCTCATTCTCACCATTCCCTCTCTCTCACCACTCCCTCTCTCTCACTACTCGCTCTCTCTCACCACTCCCTCTCTCTCACCACTCCCTCTCTCTCACCACTCCCTCTTTCTCTCACCATTCCCTGTCTCTCACCACTCCTTCTCTCTCACCATTCCCTGTCTCTCACCACTCCCCCCTCTCTCTCACCACTCCTTCTCTCTCACCATTCCTCCTCTCTCACCACTCCCTGTCTCTAACCACTCCCTCTGTCTCTCACCATTCCCTGTCCCTCACCACTCCTTTTCTCTAACCATTCCCTGTCTCTCACCACTCCCTCTCTCTCTCTCTCTCTCTCTCACCATTCCCTCTTTCTCTCACCATTCCCTCTCTCTCACCACTCCCTCTCTCTCTCTCACCATTTCCTCTCTCTCTCTCACCATTCCCTCTCTCTCTCTCACCATTCCCTCTCTCTCACTACTCCCTCTCTCTCTCTCACCATTCCCTGTCTCTTACAAATCCCTCTCTTTCTCACCATTCCCTGTCTCTCACCACCCCCACCTCTTCATGTCCATCTCTGTCACTAAATCATTCTAATTCCTTTTATCGTTGTTTAGCTGCAGATCTGCATGTAGCGTTATGGTTTTATATATTTGTCTCTGACCATAACGCTACAGATCCTGTAATGCAAAAAAGGTGCAATTTACGGCCGATATTTTTTGCGCGTTTTGGGGGTGAATTTCTCCATGTCTTTCTCTGGATGTCTGAATTACCTACTCACATAAATGTGTACTATGAAACTGATACGATTACAAGTTTTTATTTACAAACTTACAAGTCTGGATTTCTGAACGCGATTACCCTCCATACAACATTAGTCATCCAATTTTTCATTTTGTCAATTTCAATGAATTTTCAGAGAGCTTAATTTTATTTCAATTCTAGAGAGTGTAAAAAAAATGAAACTGGTCAACAAAGGGTGATCTTTTCCCCTATAAATTCAAAAGTAAAATGTTTCACCTTTGGAAAACTCGCATAGACTTTGAACTTTATGAACAACATCAGCTGAGAAACAGAAAATGTGAAGCGCGGCGGTTTCGCGAAACTTACTCGTTTTTCTTGAAAGTTTCGCGTTCAACCGCAAAAAAATTTTTAACCTACGAAAATGAACTGTGCTTTCGTAATTTGGTCATCTTTTTGAAAATATAATTTTTTTTTTTTAGAAAAAAGAGATAACCCCACCCCCTCCCTCAGTAGATCATAGATCTAAATCTATACGCCTTTATAGTACAACGGAGTTTCTCTCCAAAATCCGGAATTGAGCATTATTTCGGTTACTTTTTACTAATATGCAGCACTCTCAAGATCCGGTTGTAAATTATGGCATCAATTGCAAGATTGGACGGAAAAGTCGCTCTTATTACAGGTATGTCAACGCTTTGTTTAAACATGGCAATTCTTTCTCGATAAATAGAAAGGATGTCTTATATATTTTTATCACCTTTAGCGGTATTTGATGCATATTGTCGTATTTTTAATGAAAATGGCTGATACATTGAATGGACGCCCACAGATGACAGTTTAAAATAAGTAAACGTGTGATAAAGTCAAATTAACCCTGACATCAAATATCAGGCAAGAAATTTATAGGAGAACCTCTCTTAAAATGACAAATCAAGCGGTGACTTTGCTTGGAATCAGTATGTTAACTACATATGGTCATTGCTGAACATACAATGATACATACATGTGTATGTAACGTAACATGCTTTGTTTATTTAATCATGTCAATTCCTATTCTCTTAGAGAAGTGGACATGCTTTCGCCTAAATCCATGCAGGCAAAAGCCTGTCCACATCTCTAAAGAAAATAGTCAATTCCTATTGTGATTCGATTAAACCCCTGTCACACTGGCGACTGCACGGCATCCTCAAAAAATGCAAAGCACCAAGGTGATTGCAGTAGAGTCTCCTACAGCGCCTTGACAACGCAGCAAGATCTCCACTGAATGCCGTAGGGTCTCCTAGAAAGCCAGGGGACGGTGATCACTTTGGACATGCACAAAGTACGCGCCGTGTGATCGCAGTCTGATAAGATCGCAGTAGAAACGTAGTATGATCGCCGTAGCAGCGCGGTGAGATATCTAACAATGTAGTGGGAGCTCTGTACGAACGCCGTGAAGACGCACATGATCGCGGCACAAACCCAGTGATAGTAGATTGCGCTTCCACGGAGACCTCAATGAGATGTCGCGGAGTCCTTGGAGATGTCACTGCGATTCTATCGCGTTTTTACCGCGCTTCTAATGAGATTTATCGTCTTGTGATTTTTTCGACTGCAATTACACGGTGACAGCATGGAGTTGTCACTGCGATCATTGTGCTCACATGGCGTTTCTATAGTGTGCTTTAGCAATCACAATGCGCTTTCACGGCGTCGTTAGATCGTTGTCAGCCAGCTCACAAAACAAGAGCAATGGGATCATATTTGATCAGCAATAATTCCAACGTATTTGTAACACTAGGAGTATTTAAGTGAAAAAAAATGGAAGAGCAATTTACACCAGAACTTGTTCTGTTGTTTTACTTAAATTTTGTAGAAAACTTGTCAATGTGTTAATTTTTTTTATTACAAATCAAAGAAAAATCTAACAACACATCTGAACCGATAAAATTGAAAAAAAGGAGTCTTATCATAAAACTATTAATAATTTAGTACAGAATTATTTGATTTGAATATATTTTATAATTGTAATATAACAACAAAGAGATTGAGCACAAGTTCTGAAAACTTATAATGCTCTCTCCCCATACATGTAAATTACACATTTATATTGTCACAGTTAAACATGCTATAAAAGTATTCAGTATTTGCAAAAGTAAACAAATTGATGCATTTTGCATATATGTATAAATATATAAAAAGTTGAACAAATTCATATATTAATATTGGTACAGCAATTAACAAGGAAATCTACCAGAATGCTTAATAAATGATTGAAAACAAGAGAAAAGAGATGTCCATTCTCTGCAGCATTCAACCCCCGATAATAAGACATGTGTATCTAGTATGTGGATTTTATCAAATTGTAAATAATTTAAATAGAACATTTTTGGTTTTTGATTTGATTTTGTAGTATTAAGAATATTTCTTGGCATAATTAGAATTCTATTCATCGTGTAACTTGAATCTTTAAACAAAATTGTTTTACATTCCTTCTGAATATATATCAGTGAGTATAGAATGCATTGTGAACGTATTGTGAACGCAGCCAGCGCAGTGAGAACGCCGTGAACACGAGGTGAAAACTAACACGCAGTCAAGCGTTGAGAGATCTCCGTGGGAACGCAGTAGAATGCCGTAATTTTGCCGTAGAATCGTGTCTGTTGCTGTAGGGACGCCTTGACATCTTCATATTGTGAAAATTTAACAGAAATCTATGCAATTTTCCTGCGATTCCACGGCAATTTAAAAAATTTAACAACGCTGTAATGACTCCGTGTGAACTCAGCTTGGTGTGACAGGGCCTTTTTGTGCAGTAGCCAATAAAATGAAAAAAATTGACCCGTCATCTGATAGCTCACAGGTGTTAAGAAAAGGACAAGATTGCCCCTGGGTATCTGATGATTGTTAGGCATTTTGTGTCCAGTAAATTTCATTCAATTGCAGGCCAGGGCAGAAATTGAGATACTCTCAGCTAATTAATGTGAAATCACAAATTTTTGTGGGGGGTTAATTTTCGTTGTTTTTGAGGTATGCAGAAACCCACTAATTTATGTCCACCACAAAATGTAAAATGTTACATGCATAACTACTCAACAATTCTTCATATATATTCCTCACTTACAGATATATCTATAGATGATACAGTACAGTAAAACTTGTTTAGTACAAGCACACGAATATTGTGAATTCATGGATATAGCAAAGTAAAATTGGATCTCCAGCTATATAAATTAAAAGAATTTCTTCTTCGGATATAACTTATTACAGATATACAAGTAATTTTTAAGTAATTTCATAGGTCCAAGTGACTTTGTTATAACAAAGATTTACTGTACTAATTATATATTTCACTGTCAAGTTCTGGACACCCTCAGGTAAAATTTTTACTCTACTTTTTTTTCTGCTGGTACATTGAACTTTCCACACTTAGCATGACTATGACATTTAATAATAAGTACATTGAATATGTATATGATTTCTAGGAGCCAGCTCTGGTATTGGTGCAGGGACAGCCATCTTGTTTTGTAAACTGGGAGCAGAGGTGGCCATTACTGGTAGAAATGTCGAAAATTTGAATAAAACAGCAGCAGAATGTGAGAAAGGAAATGGAAAGAAGGTCTGTAAAAAATTAATATTCATAAAAAATATTTTTTCAACATGCTCAAGTCTATAAAAAAAACTTAGAAACTTGAGTATTTTTGACTTTCATAAAAGGGACTGACTGGTTTCCTATATGTATATCTGTAACTGACCAATTTTTAACTTATCTGTTGTTTTAATAGCCCTTGACCCTTGCTGGTGATTTGACCAATGAAGATTTCGTGAAGCAGCTTGTAGAAGAAACAGTAAAACATTATGGGAAATTAGACATTCTGGTGGGTGAAATTCCGTGATTATTGAAAATTGGTAAAAAAAAATAAATGGGAAAGTACTGTACTACCCCTTCTATGAACTATTTAACCAGAGTAAATTATTCTTTGTAGGTTAATGATGCAGGAATAGTAAAAAGTGGAACCATAGAAACAACATCACTGGAGCAGTATGATGAAGTCATGAATATCAACGTCAGGTTGTGTTTATGTCAAGGTCATCAGAAAATTGGCTTGGCCTTAAACAGAAAGCCTCATCTTTATGCTAGAAAATCAAAATGTAATTGTAATGCATTGAGAATGATTTTATTTTGTTTTCAGATCTATTTATCACTTGACCATGCTAGCAGTTCCTCATCTCATAAAAACAAAAGGAAGCATAGTGAATGTATCTAGTGTCAATGGAGTTAGATCTGTGAGTATCAATGTTTGTTTTTGGTAACTGCATTTGCATGGAATTGATGTTAGCATAGATATGTAAACTATGTAAAAAAAAGTTAAGTAGATTTCCAAGTGAAATATTGTGATTTTCCTGTGATTGATTGCTCCAGTCTTAAAATGTTTCTTATATCCTGTTTTTGAAATTTGTTGTTGCATATCTGTCATTTATACATACTGTAGAAATACTTTTTTCCACTTGTTATTAATTTACGCTATGTACGCTGGCACAAATAATCCACGGAAATTCGTCCAAGCATACTTAATATAAATGTAAGGCATTTTGTGACAGTCAAGAAAATCCCGTAATTTTCTTCCCGCGGATTAAACAGAAATTACGACCCCGCAGAAAAAAGTACGTCTGCAGTATACATGTGCATGAAATTTTATGTAAGCTTCTCCCATTTTCAAATCCTTCTTTAGAACCACTACACATTTGCTGAAAAGAATGGTATGCATCCTATCATAAGGAGATAATCAATAATGAAATGAAATGGGGCATGATATAAATAATCATGATATAAAGACTTGAATTTAATGTTTTGACTTGATTGTTTGAATGTTTTATTTCCTTTTTGAGAATTTTTCACTAGAATTATAGAGACATCATCATATACAATAAAGAGTTTAATATTGACCATTGAGCAGTGAGGGTTCTTTATTGAACAATTCCTGTCGTGGCATGTGGCATCAGTTTTTAAGGTCTAATCTGAAGGTCCCCCAACTTTCACTTTAAAGTGCTGAGCACTTGGCGAAGGAACAGTGTCGAATGTTTAAAACTTTTTAAAATTGTTTTTGTCAACTTTGTTTGTTTGCAGTAGAGGTTTGAACACATGACCTTCTGATCTCAGAGCATGGGGACTGAGCTATTAGACGAGTTCAATGTTTTGAATTTAGGACATATTTTAATTTGTTTTTATTGCATTCATGTTTTCTAGACTATATTCTTTTAGTTTCCAGGAGTTCTTGCATACTGCATGTCTAAAAGTGCTGTGGACCAATTCACCAGATGTACAGCCATAGGTCAGTGTTTATAAATTTATTATTTAATGATGAAAGAATGTCTGTGATTGATTTTAATTTGTGAAGAAGTATTGGTCAAATATTTACACAAATGTACAGTTCATAACTTTCTTATGTTACATGCAAGTGTATTTCAAAATTAACATCTAGGATTCTTAATGAAAGGGTTCATCTTGAGGATTATCTGTTGCTTTCTGATATCTTGTTCCAAATTAGAAAAAAACATGTACATGTATAAAATTTGCACATGAAATTTGAAAGAGAATTTTTAATTAAAAATACATATCCCATTTCTTTTCCTTTATATAATTATGTTTCATGATCTAATTTTTGATAGAGGAGGAAAATTAGATATACAGAATTTGTCTCCCTTGTTGTAAAATTTTCACTGATTTAATTGTGAAAATTAGCGACATCAATCAACCAAACTTGTAAGAGATTTATTAGGACCCGACACTCCAAACCACACTTTAAGTAGATATGTTTTTTGCATAGAGCAGATTAATATCTGATTTGAATTATGCAAGTAGTTGTAGAGTGTTTCGGCTATTAAGAAGCCTCATCAGGGGTCACGGACATAAATCATGGTGTTTGTTTTAGGTGAGACCGGATTATCTCGTCACCTATATTCTTGTGTTTGCTGTAAGCAATGATTGGTTGAGAA